>JASAMX010011951.1:0-27108 GCA_030248175.1 Microlaimidae sp. YZB2_3
TGCACTGCCCCCCCCCCCCTCCCCCGGGGTTAAAACGGGGGGGGGGCAATTCCAAAAATGGGGGCGGGCACGGGGGCAACTTTTTTGAAACGGGGGGGCAATAAAACGGGGGGCAAGCAGGATGGAAAGAAAAAAAAGACAAAAACATGACTTTTAGGCCCAAAAGCCCTTTTTATGATATTTTTGGGCTTTTAATAGCAAAGAAACAATTATTATGATGGCATGACCACAAAACTTAAGTTTGTAGTTTGAAGTAAAGATGCCCCAGAGCTGATAAGCAACGGTAGCTGGCTGTGACGCCAGTGGAAGGTTTGGAGCATTGCACAAATGCTGTTCCCTTTTGTACTGCTGCTTAACACAAGGCAGGACCCCCTCCAAGATTTTGAAATGTGATTTACCCTGTGTAAAAAAAACCCTCTAACTTGGCTGATTGTTTTTATTCATGTTCAGAAGCTATTTTAAGCTTTTAATTATTCAATTTTTAAATAAATTTAAAAGTTTGAGATAAAAAACTTACACTCATTGTTTCTGTCGTTTTTTGATGGTATCAAATGTAAATTTAAACACAAAAAACGCTAAAAATAAAGGTTAAATGATAAAGTCTTCTATTCTGTTGAAATGTTAAAGGACTTAAAATTTAAAAGGGTGTGGAGGAACCTAGATTTTTACACAAATTTTGAAAATTTACTTTTTGAATAAAATAATTAATTGTGTTAGATACTTGAACAGGATTTAGCATGAGTGTGGAACCTTCTTAATGTTGAGTTGAGAGTAGGGTAGTGCATTTAATTTTGGCACTTTTTTTGTTTTTCAGATGTAACTTTTTACTATATGGCCCGATGTTCATGTTTGATTGCTCATTTTGAAGCTTTCACAATACTGCGTTGCGTCACAAAAGTTTCACTGTACAAAAGTATGTTTTTTACTTAAATCAGTTTTTAAAAAAATGGAAAATTGCCAAAATTAAATGTGTGCATTTGATTTTGGCACTTTACAAACAATCGATTGTTTTTCAGTAAAAAAGCCCATTTTTGGTATACTATTTTTGTGTTTCAGGCTTACCACAATGGATTAATAAAAAAGAATATATTTTTTTAGAAGCCCCATGACCATGAGTGCCAGGGCCCAGGGCCCCACCACCAGGGCAGTGGGGTTATAGCTCCCCAAAAATCTCGAAACTGCCAACACCTTAAAATCAGCCCAGGCACCCTCCCCCTAAAATTACGGGGGTCCAGTACTAAAAATGGGAGTATTTGGAGTATACCCCAAAAAAATTTTTGGGACACTCCTCCCCCCAAATTTCAGGGGCCGGGTTTGGGTACCCAAAATCCCCACCTATGGGCCAGGAGGTTCTAGTATCCAAAAGTCCTCCATCTTAAATTTGGGGACCTTGAGACCCCCTAAAATTTGGGGTGAGGTTCCACTATTAAAAAACGCTAAAAATAGGGTTTTTTAGATATAGCTCAAAAAATTTTTTTAGACACCCCCCCCCCCAAAAAAAATTATACCCTTCCCAAAAATTTTTTTTGGCAAGGGATTATTCCCAAAAAAATTCCAATTATAGACGACACCCACCCTAAAATTTGGGGGTACCCCAGACACCCTCCTTAAAATTTGGGGGGTCCCAGTACTAAAAAGGCTAAAAATGGGGTATTTGAGGTATACTCCCAAAAAAATTTTTGGGACACCCCCCCTCAAATTTCGGGGGTTGGGTATACCCCCTAAAATCCGGAAGGCTGCCCACCTATTGGTTCAACCCCCTCCACTCATAAGTAGGGGTGGGGGAGAAAAGGTTAAACCCCCAATTTTAGAAAAATGAAGAAAAAATGTCTTTAAAAAGACTTGTAACCATGGATGTTTTTGGTCGGCTCCACTTGGGGGGGGATCCACCCCCGGGTGAAAGACCAACATTTTTTAGGGGGGGTCCCCCCTGGCTTTTTAGGGAGGGTCGACCTCGACCCCAGGTGCAAGATTTTAAATTTAGTTGGGTGGGTCAGAGGGGTCCAATTTTTTAAAAAAATTTTAACTTAATATTTTAAGTGTTTTTAGCTCTAATATTGAGTTTTATGTACTAAAACAGCCTATTTAGGCCTAAAAAGTAATATTAATCATTGTTTTTAACTAAAAACCGTGTTTTTGACAGTAAATAAAAAAAATAAAATACTTCCAAATTGGTTGGGAGGGTGGGGGGAGGGGAGGGTGGTCAGTCTTGCTAGGGGGGGGGTGAGTCCAGACTGCTCCCGAGCTTTGGGGGGAAGGGGGGAGGGGCCTGGATTTTTTCTAAGGGGGTCCAAATTTTTGGCTTTAGGGGGGGGAGGTGGACCCCTCTATCATCCCCCCAAAAACACCTATGCTTGTAACTGCCTCCCAACTTAAGTTTTGAGGTCAACATGAATGTTTAAACATTAAAAAGCTCAAAAATGCAATAAAAAGGGTTTTTTGACCTAAAAATAGCGTTATTTACATATTTTTTTTTTAAATAGAAAAACTATATAGGTAAAATGCACTCCAAAATAAAAACTATATGGGTATTTTGCGTTTAACAAACCTCCCCCCACTCTGGACCAAATTGCCCATGTATGGTCCACCCCCGCCACCTAGAGCCATAATTTCGGAACCCCCTAGAAAAAATCCAGGGGCCCCCCTCCCCCCAAAGCTTGAGAACGGTTTGACCTGACCCCCTTAGCGAGGCTGTCCCCCCTCTGGACCAATTTGGAAGTATATTTTTTTTATTTTCTGTCAAAAACACGGTTTTTTAGTTAAAAACAGTGTTTAACTTATGTTATTTGGCTTATTGAGTTTGATTTATAATTTCCTTTTTTTTAGTTTATAAATGGTACATACAATACTCAGTCCAAGTAACTTGCTTATGTATGTTTCTTGTTTATGCAACAAAAATAAAATATAAATAAATAAAAAATAAATAAGTTTAAATACACTTTTTCAGGCCTAATTAGGCAGTACTAGTATATAAAATTCAATATTAGACCATACGTTTTATACGCGTTTTAAGCCCATGTTAAGGCAGCGCGGAAAGAGTGGGTACACCCCCCTCAAAATTTGGGTCTTGCCGGACACCCCCCCCCCCCCCCTAAAAATTTGACCCCCCCCCCCTATACCCCCCAAAATCGGAGAGGCTGCCCACCTATGCTAAGGGGGGAGGTTCGACCCCCCCAGAACCCCTAGATTTTGAAATGTCATTTACCTGGGGTAAACACCCCCCTTCTAGCTTTGGTGACCGTGTTCATCTATGAGGAGTACTGTACTTATGTTCCCTGGATTTTGAAATCCTAATGCGGAGTTCCAATTTTCAGAGCTATGGAAAAATCCTGGGAGCTCTGAAGCTTCACCCTATTTTAAAACTAATTTCATCAATAGTTAGAAATGACTTTGATAATATTTTTTAAATAAAATTTTTCAACTTATTAAAAACAGTAAAAGTAGTTCTAAAAATGCGGATAGAAAAGAACAACTTAACACATATTTAAAGTTAAAATAAGCCTTAACTCCCTAAATTATGGAGCAGAACACTGGAAATCATAGGTGGGCAGGGGGTTGAGTTTTATACCCTCAAAATCCTGATTACTTCAGACATCCTCTTCTACAATTTGGGGGTACCCTGGAGTCTGAGGTACCGCCCGGACATCTCCTTCCTAAGATTTGGGGGGGGGGTCCTAGTACTAAAAACGCTAAAAATGGGATATTTGATTTGAGGTATAACCCAAAAAAATTGTGGGACATCTTCCCCCCAATTTTTGGGGTAGGGTATAATCCACCCCCACAAATCTGGAAGGCTGCCCACCTATGCCTGCCAGAAATCCCTTCCCTTTAAATGGCTAGAGCATGATACTGGAGAGTAGGACAGGAAACATCATTAGTCAGGAGGATTCTAGGACACAAGGGTACTGGACTCGAGGGTACTGAGCTAAGAAAAAATATGTTTGCCACAAATATATAAATTTTTTAAATTGAATGAGCTGAACTAAATTTTAATCCTTTGAATGCGCAGACAACTAAACGTTATATAGACAGACAAATGTGCACTGCCGCCCCCCCCCTGCCCCGGGGTTAAAACCGGGGGGGGGCAATTTGCAAAAATGGGGGCGGGCACGGGGGGGGGGAAAATTTTTTTAAACGGGGGAGCAATAAAACGGGGAGCAAGCAGGGTGGAAAGAAAAAAAAGAGAAAAAAAGGAGAAAAAAAGAAGGGAAAAGGGGGAAAAAAGGGACAAAAAAGCGGAAATAAGGTAAAAATAGGTCTAAAATAGCTTAAATTTCATTGAAATAACTAAACTAAAAAGATCGCAATGATGGCGTCATCATAGGCCAAAAATGGCGTCATATTTTTAGGGTACTTTTTCATTTTTTGGCGGGGGGAGGGGCAAATCCTCCAATAAAACGGGGGGGGGCATTTTCAGACCGTGCACAGGTCTGTATACATACCTAGTTTGTTTTTAATTATAAATAACATTTTTGCTTGCTTTTTTTTTTTTTAAAGCTGAAGCGGGCCGGCCATGGATATTCCATATTACCGCCTACCACCCTATATCAGCACTGTTGTTGATGTCAGATGTCATCAAAGCATGTACGGGAGTATTATGATGCATCTGGCTCATTGTGTCAGAGTGACGATGCAATACTTTATTTTCGATCTGCATCCGGTCCACAGTCTGTCACAAGTGTTTAACTGTAATTTTATTTTCTTAACTACGCTAATATACCTTATATATTTAGAGTTTTTAAGATCAAAGAGTTGATAATTTTAAAATTTTGTTGCAGGATCAAGTCGAGAGGCGGACTGTGCTATCAGTCATTCGAGAATCTCTACTTCTGCGCTTTGATCTATTGCTCCTATTTCGCTCTCTTCCTCCATTTCTTCTACAGCGCCTACTACAGGAAGGGCGGTAAGCACCGGAAGTCCCAGCTCCGCGCCGAGGAGCTAAACGGCCACGCCAAAGAGCGAAACGGCCACGCCGCGCCGCCCGGGTCCCGCGAGAAGAACGGGAGTGTCCCGCGCGGCCATGACGACGACGCCAATAACAATAGCCGACACGATGAGGAAGAAAAGCCGTTTACAAGACGAAGGTTGGCCAAAAAGACGACGGTTAACGGATTCGCCAATCATATGGGCTGAGGAAGGAAATATCACCACGCGACCTCCGCGCGCAAACAACCCGATTAGATTTAGTTTTGTTAGCGGTTTGTCCACACTTTTTTTTGTTGTAAAATGCAAATCGTCGTTATTCTGACACGAAGAGTCACACGATGCGTGTTAAATCAACGTGACTCTGACTCATTTTGTCATGGTAGCGACGAAATTAAAACGGCAGACTTCGTATTAATTTGTAGGAATGTTACGAATAAAATATCTAACTGAAATATAAAATAAGGAAAAAAGAAGGAATTGTACACGATTCTTCTCGCCTTCTTTATATTTTGCACAAGATCGATGCATAGATGAACACGGTCAAAAAGCTAGGGGGGTGTTTACCCCGGGTAAATGACTTTTTAAAATCTAGGAGGGGGTTCCTAGGGGGGTGGAACCCTCCCTAGCTTTTTAGGGGGAGTCGACTCGGGGTGCGAAAATTTGAAATCTAGAGGGGGGTAAGATAGGGTCCGCTGTCCAAAGCAAAACAGTTTTAAACCATAATAACTTTAATAATAGCTCTTTTTATAGGATAATACTACATTTTATTGAATAAAAAGCGATATTTAGGTATAAAAAGGATGTAAAAACATGAACTTGTGTTAAAAATTCACGTTTTTGGAAGAAAATTTTGTAATGAAAAAAGTACTTAAAATTTTCTCGAGAGATTTAAAAATCTAGAGGGGGGTCAGGGGTGAAAAGTTTAAAAATTTGGGGGGAGGGGGGCCCCCTGGATTTTTTTCTAGGGGGGGGCCCAAAATTTCAGATGCTAGGGGGGCGGGGTGGACCCCCCCCCACACCCCACGCCCCCACCCCCCCCCCCCCACCCCCCTCCCCACCAGCACAGAAGCACCTCCCAAAAACCCCCCCTAATACATCCTGGCCGGCCAGGGGAGTAACCCCCCCCGAATTCTGAGAAGTGGGGTACCCCACCCTTAACCCCCCCCCGATCGAGTCCCCCCCCACTCAGAAGTGGGGGGGGTAAAATTAACCCCCCCCCCCCCAATTTTGGAAAAATGAGAAAAAAAATGTCTTTAAAATGACTTCTAACTGCCTCCAAACTTAAGTTTTGAGGTCAAAATGAATGTTTTAAGCAATAAAAAGCTCAAAAATGCAATAAAAAGGGCTTTTTGACCTAAAATTAGTGTTTTTAACCTATTTTTTCTTCAAAATCGAAAAACGATATGGGTAAAATGCACTCCAGAAAAAAAACGATATGGGTATTTTGCGTTTCTCGGATTTTAACCCCCCCCCCCCTAATTTGGTTTACCCCCCCCCCCCCCCACTCCGACCAACTTCCCCATGTATGGGGTGGACCCCACCCTACCCCCCTCCCCTTGTTCATCTATGGATAGATGCGATGCGGCGCTGAATAATGCACGATGTTGCTTGAAGCAAAACATGTTGGTTAATATAATGATGAAAATTATAATACATACAACGTATATGGATATGCATACGATAGAAAATTCAAATCAAATAATAAATATAGGCGAATATGATGGGATCTAATTAAAAAAGTGGCGATTTCGCGCTTGTCAAAGATTGCTGTGAGTATGATTTTTTTTAATTTGCATTTTATCAGACAAAAAATGCAACAGTGCAGTGTGATTGGATCAATGTATAAACAAATCATTCTCATATGGTAGAAATTTTATTCAGTGAGCAACTGGCCAAACCAAATGCAAATTTCCTATAGTCCACATAATGTTCATCTTAGACTAGTTCACATCTTTTCTGTCTAAACATACGCCCGGGGAAAAATTTCCCTTTTTTCCTGCTCTATTCTTAGAGCATTTTTCAAGGCTATTATAATAATTAAAGGCGAATGAGATGTGACTCAATTATGCACAAAGAGACGTTCGTAGCTTTAAATTATTTTTTATAAAAGCACCAGTACTCCCTGGTCCCTCCTCTTTAAGCAAGTTGAATGCGTATCAAGTAATAAGATTAAACGGTAAATACTAATATAATATAATATTAGTTAGTGTTTTGCGACTTGCAGATCGTACATCCTGAATCAACTGTGTTTGTGGCGAACATGCACCGTACACATACAGCAAGGCCGTTGTTGAAAACTATAAAAAAGGAAAAGCTGAAAATCGTTCATACGCTGATAATGTAAATAGAAAGCTGTTATTTAGTTAATCAAGCGAAGATTGATCTTTTACAGTGTAATCTTTGATCCTTTAAGAGATAAAAAAATTTATAGCTTACTGAAAAAAACTAACAGTCTTTCTCCAGCACAAATAATTTTAGGATTTGAAATGCAAAGTTAATCCAGTTTAAAGTTTAAATGTTACAGTATAAAAAACAAGAACAGCACTTAACTTTTTCTAAGGTGTTTTAATTGTGCGTGTTATCTTCCGTTTAGACTTGCATAGTGGGGTAAACAAAAGAACGCGGACTTTTGACATATTTATATTGAAAATTATATAAGTCGGGTTTCTTTTAGTTGGAAAATTGTTTTGTTTTGTTTTTTTTTGGTACAAACATAAATACCATTTATGGGATTTTTAAATTGGTTTTTAAGTTTTTTGATCCCTATTCCATTGTCCGGCAATTGATGTTCCCATTAAAACTGACAGCATTAAAATTACCTGTTTGTTTTCTTTATAGGTGAGTAACCTCTCTGATTCGAAGGTAGAAGTATTATTACTAGAAAATGTTCCCCGGAGCTTCGCTTTTTGAAGCTCCGGAGCAACCCCCGGAGCTCCGCTTTATTTTTGTGCTAATTTCATGATTAATTAAAAAGTGATGCTTTAGATTATTTTGTAAAACTTTTTTTTTGTAATTTAAATTTTTTTCAAAACTTAATAGTCTTAAAAATGTAAATGGAGTAGCTTTAAAGAAATTTCAAGCTTAATTTTAAGCTTAAAATCTCCCTCCGCTTTAAACGGCCGGAGCTCCGGAGCACATAGGTAAGCACGGTCGGGGAAGCTAGGGGGGTGGTTACCCGGGGTAAATCGAAATTTGAATTCTAGGAGGGGGGTCCCAGGGGGGTCCGGACTCCCCTAGCTTTTTAGGGGGGGTCGACCCGGGGTGCGAAATTTTGAAATCTAGAGGGGGTCAGGGGTAAAAAATTCGGAAATTTGGGGGGGAAGGGGCTAGATTTTCGTCTAAGGGGGGGGGGTCCCAAAATTTCGAGGCTAGGGGGGGTGGACCCCACCCTGCCCCCCCCCCTTTCTCACCTATGCCGGAGCATGATATTGGAGGGTAAGAACATCAATGCTGGAGACACGTTTATATATTTAAGGGACGAGTCTGGAAACCTGAAAGTGGTTAACCCGGGGTAAAGAGACACCCTAATCTGAAAAGTAGCCTGAGAATATTTCATTGGGCCTTCGGGGTATGTACCTCGATATCGGGCCAATTATTTTGCAAATTTAGAGTTGTCTGATTCCTAAACCACAAAGTTTTATTTCAGTTATTAATGTTTTACTGAACTATGGTTGAATTATATCTGGCTGACGCTGAAAATTAGAATGCAGACATGAGGGGACCAATTGAAATCGTGCGGTAATGATTTAAAAAAAAACAAATAAGAACGCAGAATTTTTTAATTCCACTTTTTCACAAAATATACATCAATTAACCAACTTTAGCCCTTAAAAAAGTTGCATTTAGGTTCCAAATTAAGTAATTTAATAAATAAATTTTAAAATACAGTTTTTAATCTTTGTTGGTTACTAACCGCTTTAGTGAAAAATTTTGAATGTTTTTGTTGTTAAATAGTCGATTTTAATACTGCAAATATCGCGGTCAGCTAGATTTTATTTGCCTATAGTAGTAAAATTTATTGACTGAAATAGATTATTTAATTATAAAAACTGTTAATAGGTACTGTTGTTAACTAACCCAAAAAATTACTGTGAGAGTTAAAAAAATATAAAAACTGGCGAGGGAGTCCCACCATGTGGATTCCAACCATAGGTGGGCAGCCTCCAGGATTTGGGGGGTATACCCGACCCCCAAATTCGGGGGAGGGGGTGTTCCAAAAAAAATTTTTGGTGTATATACCTCAAATACCCCATTTTTAGCGTTTTAAGTACTGGAACCCTCCAAATTTTAGGGGGGTGTCCGGGGTACCCCCAAATTTTAGGGGGGGGGGGGTGTCGGTTATAATCGGGATTTTTCGGAGGGGTATAACCCCCAACCCCCCTCCCTTGCCCACCTATGATCCCAACCTATTGTCTAGATTCAGATTGTTTTAAAGTGATGTAACTTCTGCCAAAACTTTAGTTACTGTTTCTAGTCAACTAAAGTGGGTATATATAAATTGTAAACAGTCTGATTTCGATATTATCTTGGTCTGCCAGCTGTCAATGTGTGTTTCTCTGTTATACAATTAATTAATAAAATTAATATGTTATTAACCTAAAGGTAGAATTTGTTTTCGAAGGTTAAATGCGTGTATTTTTAGTATGATATGACAAAAAATCTAATCAATATTTTATTTTTAAGTTTTATAAAATACTTAATCAAAATTATCAATAAAAAGGCCATAAAATATTCAGTTTTTAAATTGCTCAAATCTAGTTTTAAATTCGTCGTATCAAATTTCGATTGGAAATAAAATTGTGTATATGAATTGAAATACTATAGATTAATGTTTCGTGGATAAAAATTGAGTAATCTAGTTTTTGTTATTGTTACATGGACCGTGAATGCTTTCCAGAAAAATACAATACGTACTTTAATACAAATAACTATGCTCACATCCCGTCATAGATAAACACGGTCAAAAACTAGGGGGGGTGTTTACCCCGGGTAAATGACATTTTAAAATCTAGGGGGGTCGAACCCCCCTAGCTTTTTAGGGGGGGTCGACCCGGGGTGGAAGATTTTGAAACCTAGAGGGGGGTCAGGTCCAGGTGGGGTCCAATTTCCGAAACAAAATACTTTTAAACCATTAAATGTTTAATAATAGTTTTTTTATAAGATAATACTACATTTTATTAAATTAAAAGCGATATTTAAGTATAAAAATGGTGTAAAAACATGAATTTGTGTTAAAAATTGACGTTTTTGGAAGAAAATTTAATGTAAAAAAAGTACTTATATTTTTTTCGAGAGGAAAGGGGGGGGTCAGATTTTAAAATCTAGAGGGGGGTCAGGGGTACAAAACTCAAAAATTCGGGGGGAAAGGGGCTCCCTGGATTTTTTTAGGGGGGGGGGGCAAAATTTCGAGGCTAGGGGGGTGGACCTCACCCTATCCCCCTCGTTGTTCATCGATGATCCCCGTAACAAAGCTTATAAGTTCAAAAATCTGTGCATTACATGTTAATCTTTGTCCTCAGTCTCAAAAGGACCACCAAAAGACACCACGGAAATAATTAAAGTTTAGGTACGCGTTTTACAATCCAGACTTGACAAGTAAAGTAATTTTGATTAATTATAAGGCAAAAAAAAATTCTAACAATCACCACTGTGTTGCTGATTAAAACACAGACAAATGATATTTGGAGTTTCAAAATTTTATAAAAGTTATGATTATTTTTGGGGGTAAAAAGTAGCTGCAAAATTTAATTTTCATGTCCGCGCTTGAAAAACGCGAGTTTTCTTGTTTTTTTAATTTTTATTTCGAGACTTGGCCCTAATACTGTAATTAACAAAGTAATGCACTGATGTTTGAAGTGGTGAGCCTTGTTAAGAGATATGTGTCTAAAAATAATGTTTAGTGTAAAAATTATATTTTGATGCATTGAGTGAAAATGGTCTGTGCAAAAATGATATCACGTGGAACTCTAGCTACACACTGATATAGAGTGTTATATGTGTGACCATATGTGGGCAGGGGGTTGGGGAGGTTACCCCCTCTCCCAAAATTCCGATTGTAGCCGAGACCCCCATCCCCTAAAATTTAGGGGTACCCCGGACACCCCACCTAAAATTTGGGGGATCCCAGTACTAAAAACGCTAAAAATGGGGTATTTGAGGTATGCAACAACAAAAAAATTTGGACCCCCGCCAAACTTCGGGGGTCGTATATACCCCCAAAATTCAGGAGACTGCCCACCTATGTGTGTGACCTTGTTTACGAAATAAGCTCACTCTATCTGTTTTCAATATAATATCATATTACAGGTGTTATGAATATTATTATTATTAATCTATGTTATGAAGTAATAAGTGTTAGTGCTTAATTTTTTTGAAGAGCGGAAAATGCATAAATGACAATTTTATGTTAACGGAACGCGTCGTATTATGTGGGTTTTTTTTATTACGTTCACACTTTTTGTGTAATCGACCAAAGTCCCAAGGAATAATTTGCATACAACAGGATTAAATTTGCAATACATCCTTTGGAATTGTGAGTTCAGTACAATCATGGTACACTTTCTGTATGTACGATGATTGTTTTTTTTTTGTTTTTTTTGGTGAAAACCACTGAACTCAACTTCCAAAGTATGTATAGACTAGTTCGGAATAAGCGTCTTTTACTGTGCGAGAGAAGGTACAAAAAGAAAAAAATAAAATTTGAAAAAATCTTAGCTTTCTTAGTTTCTTAAGTTTAAACCTATACTTCATAAAAATTGCTACACGATGATATGTTTCACTACGTTGAAGTGCTGTAATATATCAGTTTGTGCTAAATAAATTTTTGTTTTTTAATTAAACGTCACAATAGTTTAAAATCACCACTAAAATAGTATTATCCTGAACAGTGATTTCGAATTAGTAAAAATAAAGATGAAATTTGTGCTTTTAAACTAATTTTAAACCTACATAGTTTTTTTTAATGTTTTGCTTGTAAAACTATTTAAAACTTAAAAATTCATTTTAAAAAGTCCATTCCGAACTTTTAAATTAAGCATTTTTTGTAATTGAAACATTAAAAAACTGGGAAACAAGCGCGCCAGCAGCGCCGTCCCTACGAAGCGGCAAAAAACTAAAAATCCCCAAAAACTGCTTTTGCTTTTGCAATATTTAAAAAGTATTTAAGAAATTTTGAAGAGAAGGGGTCGAGATTTTAAACCAATAAATATTTGAAATATTTTAAACCGTAAAATGTACTAGTCGCTCGCTGTTTCTCAATTTTCCCTCTACATATGATTGGCGCTAGTAGTTATGTACCCGAACTAGTCTATTGTAAATTTAATCCTGTTGTATGTAAATGAATCCTGATGTGATTTTGGTCGATTGCAAAGCTTATCACAATATAGACTAGTCTCACTCAGTTTGGTGAACTCTCACAACGAAAATATTTTCTAATCCATTTTGAAGATGAAAAACAAAAAGAAAATTTATTAAAAGTAGCGCTTTACAAGAAATATGTGTGTCGGTCGCAGCCTCAGTAACGCCTTAATTTTGTTTCATTTATGCAAAATAATATTTTCGTTATAAAAGTTGCCGAAAGGCTAAGGGCCGACCATTGTATATTGACGGGTCGTAGTGTAGTAACCGCTCGCGCTCACCACCGTGTAAATAATATATCAGGCACCCAGAACGTTATTAACAATGAACCAAACAAGAAAATTTATTGGGTCGGTACTCCCGCCGCGAAATCAAAATTTGTTATTAAATAAATCGTCGTTACTACGGCAAAATGGGCCACAATTCGTATAAAATGTTTGTTTGTGACTCATTTTAAATTTAAAACAGGACCCTATTAACTACAGAATAAGTCACAGTCACGCGTATTTTATAATGACACTGGCTCATTTTGCCGTAGCAGAGACGAAATAGTTTAAACGCAATGAGTCCAGAAACTATAGAGTTCCTTACCACTTAAAACAATTAGGTATGTTTGTTTAATTTGAGCTTTTTTTACGTAACTAAGGTTATTGTTTCAGCTGCTTAGTGCGTAACTATAGGCAAATAAAATCTAGTTGACCTCGATAATTGCAGTATTGAATATCGACCGTTTAACAACAAAAATTGAATCGACTGTTTAGCAACAAAACCAATCAAAATTTTTAATGAAAGCGATTTAATAATAAAGATCAAAACCCGTATTTTAATGATTATTTATCAAGTTACTCAATTTGAAACCCAACTGCGAATTTTTAAAGGGTTAAAGTTGGTTAATTTTTGTATATTTTTATAAAAAAGCGGAATTAAAAAAAATTCTGCTGTGTTATTCGTTTGAAAAAAAAACGCCATAACTGCACAATTTTAATTGGTCCCCTCATTTCTGAAAACTAATTTTCGACGTCAGCCAGCTATAATTTAACCATAACTTATTCATATGTAAATTTATAGTTCATCAGAAAAAAAACTTTTTGTCATGTTTTAATAATTTAATAGATAATCTGTCAAAAACTTTTTGAAAAAGATGTTTATTATTTCTAGTAAGTATTTTAAGTTATGAAAAATACTGCAATGATATCTATCTAATATAATGGCAAAATCAAACCTAGCTGACTTCGATAATTTGCAGTATTAAATCGACTATTTAAAAATAAAACCATTTAAAATTTTTAGCAAAAACGGTTTTTTTTAATATTAAAGATTAATACTATAGGCACCTTGCACTGAAACCTCGGTTTATACATGAAGTATGCAATATACATAAGCGTCACCATAATGGATAATTACCGTATCTCCTACTTATCTTTCGTTGTATGCAGATCAACCGATCGAAATTTCGCGCGCTTTCGAGGGTTGATCTGCATACTACAAAAGATAAGTAGGAGATACGGTAATTATCCATTATGGTGACACTTATGTATATTGCATACTTCATGTATAAACCGAGTTCCAGTGCAAGGTGCCTTATTATGAAATTTTTTAAAGGGATAAATTTGCTTAATTTTTTGTTTAGTTTGTAAAAGGGCAGAAATTGGTCTTCCATACAAATTTACGAGGTCGGCCAGACATAACTCAACGATAAATTTGGGCATTTGGTTTTGTGGCGAGAACCCTGGCGTGATGTGCGGTTTCATACTAATAATTTGGTAGCGTGCCTTATATATACTTACATGTTAAATGAAAAGATGAGCGCTTGAACGAATGATGTGTTTATGAGGGATTTATTATTTGCAAATGCACCTGAAGTAAGTAAAAGTGGTTATCAAAATTTTTATTTTTAGTATATTTTATGTCATCTATGCTGTTTGCATATTTTTCTTCTCTAAAAACACTTGTTAGGCGTATGTTTTTGGACAAATAACGCCATGATAAAGGTATTTTACGCATAAATATTGCCTTGTTACTCGACTTGACTGTTATTACGTATATTTGTTTCGTTTGTTTGTTACAAAATTTATATTTGTGTATTAGGCACCTAATTGCTTGGCTTTTAATAGTTGTTGAGTTATTCTAATCAGTTACTTACTATTAAGTTTATATTTTTATCTTGCCAAACGTGAAGAAGTCACGGATTTTCAGACTTTATGCCTAAATAATATATAGGCTATTCTCAGTCAGATGTTTATTCTTCTGTTGAATATTTTTTTAAAAATTTTATTACAACAAAACAAAGTGTTAGACATGGAAACATAAAAAAGAGCGGAGGCCATATTAACGCCCTAAATTCGTTTGGTATTTAAAATAAATTGTTAGCGAGTCATTGTCAGGATAAACATCTGGCAAAGAATTTTAAATAGCTTCGTTTATTTTAATATAATAAAAGCATTAAACGTTTTTAACTGCATTTTAAAATTACATTTAACTACAAAAATCTTGAGTATTTCACACCTTTTAGGCAGCCGTTTTTTGGTAAATATACATATTTTCGGCAAAAAAGTCCCGCCCGCCTTTATATTTGTATAACTAAAGGTAAACCCAACGTGGCTCCAACAGTTGTTTATTGGACTGAAAAATGTACCCCATTAAGTAACCACTCAAATCACGAGAATTTGACGTCACTCGTATCAGCCAATCGGCATTCAGAAAATGAAAGATTTGAAGTAGAAATCAACTTCAGATGGTAGTTTAGGAATAATTCTTATTTTGTGACATAAAACAAGAATATAGTTGTTTATTTAACACGTGAAAACACTGTTGCAGCTACGTTTGGTTTGCCTTTAGCTGTCGTATAAATATTGTGTTGTGAATAGGGACCGACCGGATCCGTGATTTTGGATCCGGCCGCACCGACAAAGGGATATCCGGCCGTACCGGATCTGTACAAAATATATCAAACTTAATAATATTGTCTAATAATGGAGAATCACGACAGTTAATTCAATGTACACAAAGGTTTTGAAAAGATTTAAAAATAATTTGTATATGACTTTGGTTAACAGAAAAAAAACAATCATAATACATGTTAAATTGTATCACAAAAAAATAATTTTCAGTGGTTGTCTAGATATTATCGCTTCCTTATTCCATCGATTTTTTTTGCCGCTCAGTCAGCCAAACAACAGTAAATATGTACGCCCGATGAGAGTTTAAAAAAACACCTACCAATATTGAACTGAACTAAAAATACATCAAATCGTTTATTTAAAATAAAACATTATAACTGCAATATAATAAATAAAAATACACAGAAATTGGTATAATTAAAAGTTTTGCATCTTTTCATAGCAAAATTTGCATATAAAATATCTTAAATACATCTGAATTTTTACGAGAAAGGGTGCGTTTGCAAAGTCCAACGTAAGCAAACAAAACGCACCGTGGCTGGTGTTTGGTAAAAAAAAAAAATTATCTGTGGCATATTTCATAAAAATTGCCTGTAATGATTACCTGAAATGACAACAACAATGACTACCTGAAATCAAGTTTTTAATGTTTTTAAATGGCCAAAAATGTTTTCCCCGAAAACCCCTTAACAAGACAATTGGAGTTTTTTTTGTATGGAGTACCCTAACGTTTTTGTTTAAATATAAGTTCAGAAATATTCCTAATGCTTTCCGATAGTATAGAAATTAGGGTTGTAAAAAGTATTGATTTTGGATTATTTTAAGTAAAAGTAATTTGAAAAATTTTAATTTAAGTAAAGTAAGAGTAAAAGTAGTTTGGTCAAAATAAATGGTTTTAGCGTGTTAGCGGCTTAAAAATTATTTTTGTCATTCACTTTACAACAAGCCCATAGGGAATCTACCCATTGAAATTACTTGAGTAAAAGTAATCCAAAATCTGTTACTTTTATATATTAAGTATAAGTAAAAGTAACTTTTTACAACACTAATAGAAATACCCATAAAACTAAAAATTTCCCCGGTTTGCGGGAAGTGTATATTGATAATTTAATGTTTTTTTAATGGATTGTGCCATTGAAAACAAACGTATATAGCTTAAGGCATGATGTGTCTTTGTCCTAGCTATTAAATGCAAACCTATATACATTTTAAAACTATAAGTTCAGTTGCATACGTTATAATAAGTTTGCTAATGGCTGTTTTAAACCCCCTAACTTCTGTTTTTATATACTTGAGTGGGGAGAGCGGGGAGGGGTAGTGTAGTCCGCCCCCTCCCTTTCCTTAGCAAAGCTTGACACATTTTATAGGCACCTTGCACCGAAACGCAGTTTATACATGAAGTATGCAATATACATAAGCGTCACCATAATGGATAATTACCGTACTCCTACTTATCTTTCGTAGTATGCAGATCAATGGACGGAAACCGCGCGAAATTTTGATCGGTTGATTTGTATACTACGAAAGATAAGAAGGAGTTACGGTAACTATCCATTATGGTGACTCGCTATGTTTATTGTATACTTCATGTATAAACCGAGTTCCAATGCAAGGTGCCAATAAGAATTTTTCCCGCTACACGGGAAGGTCAGATTTCTTTACAATAAAAATAAGTTTATCAGCATAATATTATCTTTGTTTTTATAACGTTAAACTCTTTTAAAGTGCACAATTTAAAGACATCAGGCAGTAAGGCATTATATCTTTGGATAGTTTTTTAATACAATTTTTGACATAATTTTATCGCCAGATTAATTTAGAAGATCAAACAAAATCGTATATATAGAAATTAGGTTATAAAACAAAAGTGGATGTAGGGTAGTGCATTTAATTTC
This sequence comes from Microlaimidae sp. YZB2_3, assembly GCA_030248175.1. Lineage (NCBI taxonomy): Eukaryota > Metazoa > Nematoda > Chromadorea > Desmodorida > Microlaimidae > Microlaimidae sp. YZB2_3. Next base: position 17,078 of record JASAMX010011951.1, read on the forward strand.
GGCACTTTTTGGTTTTTCCGATGTAATTTTTCACTGTAGGGCCCGATTTTTATGTTTGATAGCTCATTTTGAAGCTTTCACGATACTGCGTTGCGTCACAATAGTTTCACTACGAAAGTAATTTTTTACTTAATTAAATCAGTTTTTAAAAAATGGAAATTTGCCGAAATTAAATTTATGCATTTAATTTCGGCACTTTACAAACAATCGATTGTTTTTCAGTCAAAAAGCATCATTTTCAAAAATTTAAATACCAATCATTATCTCCAGACAGTTTTCTTCAATTTAAGTTTCTACTTGTTGTTCAACGTGTAACTGGCAAAAAGTTACAGCTAAAATGCCAAATGCTATCAAAATGAGCAAAATTTGAGAAAAAAGTGCATTTAATTTCCGCACTTTTTTAAAGGACCCCCTTAATCGAGTTTAAGTGCAGTGCTGTGACCCCTACACATTTTAACGTTGTCTTTTAACTATTTAGAACTCCAATTTAACACCCGACCACTTAATTGAACCCGTTTTTACCTACAGCAATAGTGTGCCGAAATTACACTATTTTATTTTATAACGATTGCTCACCACAGACTCAACGTAGAACCACGGGGACTAAAAATTTGGAAAATAGACTAAATTTTACCAGGACAGTTTAATTTTTAAACCAATTTATTGCGTAATCATGAAATTCCCATGTTCTAAAAACGAGTAACAATTTTATTTCTTATAAATCACATAATTTCACATAAAAATACCGTCCAGGATTACCAAAGATATAGTCCAAAATCAAAAATGCCCAATTTGAAAAAGTGCCGAAATTAAATGCACTACCCTATGTTCAACGGTTAAATTAAACGGTTTAATAGTTTAAATTTAAACGGTTTCTATTCCAGATTAGACATATATCTAAATATTTTATTCAGGTCGTATCGTTAACCTATGGAATAAGCTCCCATCTGACTTAGTATTATCACCATCTCTAAACAATTTTTACCGTAAACTTTCTCGGTATGCTATATAAGTTTATTTCTTATAAGCTCATATTATTTTAGGCAATTTTTTTATATATCACCTTTGCTTGTATTTCGCAAAAGGTTATCTTTTGTAAAACGATTATACTTTTCCCCATATTTTTTAAAATTTTTCTTTCAGTGCTTTGTACAACCCACATCAATTTTTCGCTTTTACTCAATTACCAAATCAAATTTTTAAATCGACTAGTTTAATTTACATTTACACACTTTTATTGTAAGTTTTTTCTTCGTATATTTTATTTGTTTAGGAAAAACCAAATTCTTTTTTGCCTTAAATGTTTTTTTAGCTTTCACTATCTACCACTATTTCTCAAGTAATCGATTAATGAAACGATTTTTTTCCACTTATGTAGCTATAAACGGCTCTCTTGATTTGTATTATATATTTTTTGTATTAATGTGTATAGCAGTTTTTTCTTTGTGTACATTAACTTATAATGTTGGATTGTCATAGTGATATGTTTGTTTAACCCTTTCTTTGTCTTTTATCTTTGTTGTACTGTAAGCCTGTTACCCTTTCTGTAACCCATTGCAACAAATAAAATTTCTTTTTCTTCTTCTATGACCTCAGCTCACTCCCAAGGCTGATTTTCTTCCCTCCAAAACGCTGCTCCAAAAATGACATGCTGGTTCTGTTCTTTACTAAAACAAAGGGCTATTTCTTTTAAATTCCGCTAGGGGAACTGCAGCCCTCAAATTCTTGGGGTAAATATTCCCAAAAAAAAGATGCCTGCAACTCATAATTTCTCCCATTTTTTTGTTGTTTTTGTCGTAAAACGTTAAAAACTGTAATATTTTACTCAAAAACCAGAATTTCTTGGAGTATAACAATTTTGTAGTTGTGTAAAAAAAAAATTTAAAAAAGTCAGGGAGAACTTTGGAAAAAGTCCGGGAGAATACCTAAAATTTTTAAAAATTTGTCAGGGAAGTCAGGGAGAGAGCATTGCGCCTTGAGCGCTGGAAACCCTGAAAAAATTACATGTCTGTAAATTCCGTAAATTCCACAGTTTGTACGTATTTTTTATTAATAAAATAAGAAGAAATTAAATGTGTTTATTAATTTACAATTTTAAAAATCTTTATGAAATAGGCCCCTGGAATAACCAAGCGATATTCTTGCTAATATCTGGACAACCGCTGAAAATTAATTTTTTTTGTAATACAATTTTTTACTCAGTAAAACCTGACGCATCGATTGATACCAATATTTAAGCGAAAAAAACCCCATGATTTAGTATACCGCACCTTTAATACATACCAAATAGCCTCAACAAAGCAAAGATAGTATAAGCTTAAGCTTTCTAAATGGTACCAATAAAATAAATATATTAAAATAATGAAAAAAATTATAAACAAAATTAATGTTACATAATTATGTTAGGTATATAAAACAACTCTGTCATTGTTTTCATAATAAAACAAACACACTGTGGAGATAGTTGGTTCCTTTGGGAGGGTGACGACCGATCCTGCCAAGATCCGATTAAAAAAAAAAAAAATCCGGCCGGACCGGATCCAAAAATGGCCGAATCCACCAGACCGAATATCCGGTCGGGCCCTAGTTGTGAATATAAATTTTATGTTTTGGTCAAAAACTTACGGCACGCTATAAACCATGGAAATTTTTAGTGATGGGCGGAATTACGGAACAGGAATTGAGATTTTCCAAAAATCCGGAGCAAGAATCGTAATTCCAAATTTTGTCCGGAATATCCGGAACCGTAACAGCCTATTAAACTGCGAAACCCCCGGAACACTAAGATTCGATTAAAAAAAAAAAGATCCGGCCGGACCGGATCCAAAAATTGCCGGATATCCAGTCGGGCTTTAGTTGTGAATATAAATATTGTTTTGGTCAAAAACTTACGGCACGCTATAAACCATGGAAATTTTTAGTGATGGGCAAAACTACGGAACACCCGGAACAGGAATTGAGATTTTCCGAAAATCCGGAACAGGAATATGAATTCCAAATTTTGTCCGGAATATCCGGAACCGTAACAGCCTATTAAACTAGGAAACCCCCGGAACACTAAGATTCGATTTAAAAAAAAGATCCGGCCGGACCGGATCCAAAAATTGCCGGATATCCGGTCGGGCTTTAATTGTGAATATAAATATTGTTTTGGTCAAAAACTTACGGTACGCTATAAACCATGGAAATTTTTAGTGATGGGCAAAACTACGGAACACCCGGAACAGGAATTGAGATTTTCCAAAAATCCGGAACAGGAATATGAATTCCAAATTTTGTCCGGAATATCCGTAACTGCCTATAAAACCTCGAAACCCCCGGAACCAGAATTGAGATTTTTTCTAAAAATCCAGAACAGGAACCCGAATTCCAAAGTTTACCCGGAACATCCGAAACCGGAACTGCCCATCACTAGCAAATTTAATAGCGGGAAAAGCTGCATCCAGCGTTTTCCGCGAGTAACTCGTACCAAATTTCTTATGTGGAAAACTAAACAACTATTTTCGGAATATCTACAATTTATTTTGTGTACAATTTTTTCAAAATAAATTTAAAAATGTTGATGCAACATACAAAAAAACTAATTTTTTTGAATGAAACAAAAAACGTGGCTGTTATTTTGTTCACGGAATACATAAAAATAAACAAGTAGTAACCAATCGAAGCAATTTGACTTAACTTTAATGAATTTTGATTGATTAATATAAATATGGCGCTGCACTTTATTATAGTCACTTCTTTTTGTTTTCCTGAACAAATGAAACAAACAAACAAGATTGGTTTGCCTTCTATGATGTTTCTGGACCCATGTGTTGTGCCTCGGAGCTTCTAATTTAGTATAAACACCTTGCACTGAAACTTAAAATAAACATAAGATATAGAACACACAAACATTGCTGACTGTACGAAAAATACCGTAATCATGCAATGTTTTTTTTGAAAAAAAAAACAAACAAACACGAAAACCTGGGGTGTTTAATAATAACATCACACTGATTATGTATGTTGATTTATATTAGAAATTGTCTGCTTTAAAACGTGTAATTAAGATTTGCATGTAAAAACAAAAAAAAATATATGGCTACAGATGTTATTATAAGCGGGTTATTTCCCGTCAACGCCGCCATTAATCAATAATCAGGGAACATTTGCATGATTACGGTATTTTCCATAGAGTCATCCATCAATGTTTGTGTGTTCTATATCTTGTGTTTATTTTAAGTTTCAGTGCAAGGTGTCTATTATTTAATTTAGTATTAATCAGTATTTTAATTAAGACCGATATCAAAAGAGATTTGTAAAAGAAGTTTCGCGATCTGCTTAACCATCTCTGAGTAAAGATATATCGTCGTTACTACGGCAAAATGAGCCACAGATTGTTTAAAATAGATGTGTCTGTGACGGATTTAAAATTTAAAACAGGACCATCACAGTCACGTGTATTTTATAATGACTGTGGCTCATTCTGCCTTAGTAACGATGATATAGCTTTACAAAACTCATTTGAAAAACAGGTGCTAATCTTTGCTGTCTTGAAACGAAAATTATAGAATATGAAGAAAAACGTGCAAATTTTAGCCTTTTTATAAACTTTTGATCAACACTTTGGTTTTCTTACCTGATAACTAATTTTACAATGCAAAGAGCAATATTTTGTCTTGTCATTGTTAGGGAACATACAGACAGACACCCATCCAGCTCTCCAGCCGCCAAAGGTCAAAACCTACCCTAAAAATGACAAGGGAGCAGTTAATTTAGATTTTGCTTAGGCTTAGGATTTACTTGGACTTGGCTTAGCCGCTGATTTTCTTTACCGTTTTTGGGGTAGGTTTTGGCCCTTCTCTACCCGGCCCTGTACTTACCTATCAGCAGTCGGTACAGTGCTCTCCTATGTGCGAGTGACAGACTACAGTAAAACAGTTTTATTTAACAAAAACCATTCATTTATGTGCAGACCTGTGCACTACCAAGCCCCCAGGGGTTATATTGGGGAGTAGGAGGAGGGAAATCCAAAATGGTGGGGGCATGAGGAGGCAATTTTTTTGAAACAAGGAGGCAATAAAACGGGGGGAGGCCAAACAGAGGAAAAAGAGAAAAAAAGAAATAAAAAAGAAAAAAAGAGCGACATTTAAGTAAAAATAGGTCTAAAATGGCTTAAAAAAATCAAAACAGACTAAAAACTGCAGAAATTCCGCGATGACGGCGTCATAATAGATAAAAAAATGGCGCCATATTTGGGGACTTTTCATTTTTGGACGGAGAGGGAGAGGGCACAACCACTAATATTCCACGGGGAGCATATCCAGGCCGTGCACAGCTGTATCTATAATTTATTAAAAACACCTGTTGACGTTTGCCAGTTTGACAAAGTTGATTCGGCTTTAAAAGTTAAATTTTTGTTTCAATTTTAATCACAAATTCTGAGTTTCGGCTGATTTTTCCATGCCAAGTGCCAGTCGGTTATCAAGCGTGCATTATATGTATAATATAGTTTAACCTGGACGCAGCAGTCAATATCTTGAGATTCTTGAAACCAATTAAGGAGATAATCAGTTAGTTTTAAAGAAAAATTGGCCGAAAAGCAACAGCACGATGCGATAATCGTCTTAGCAGCTTAGAAAGGGGAGATTTATTTAACTGCCAAGAATATACATTCTCCGGTACGACTTGAGTCAACCCATAATATCACTTAGTTCCAGCCGGCGGTTTCGTATCTTTGTAGGCTATGACGTACCGCTGGGGTACGGGGAGGGGTGGAGAGTAGCCCTGAGGATATGACGAGTCCTCGAACGCCACCAGATAGTCTTCTGTGGGCTGAACGGGAATTTGCTCCACCACACCTTAACATCATACAATTTTATGTTTACCTGTTAATTTTATTTTAAAACTTGATAACACACGGTTCTGTTAAAACTGACTGGCAAAAACACAATATTATATGCCATTAATTATTATTATGGAGTATCACGACGGTTAATTCAATTTACACAACGGTCCGAGAAGAATTAAAATTAATTTGTATAAGACCGAAAAAAATGAGGAAGAAAAAAGTATGTTACAACCAGCTGTTTTTTTAGAATAATTGTTTTATGTTTAATTCTTATTTTCGTGTATTTTTGATCTTGTTTTTTTCGTTAAACCATGTAAGTCAGTTTTTTTCGTTAACGAGTTAAGTCATATACAAATTATTTTTAAATATTCTCGAGACCTTTGTGTACATTAAATTATCTGTCGCGATTCTCAATTAAAATTTATCGCCACGCTATAAGATTTGTACAAGGACACTTTAGCAAGGATGATGAACGCAAAGAAAACAGTTTATTCTTGATGCTAATTATTGCTTTCAAAATTTTGCAGACAAATTATACATAAATATATTATAGAGATAATGTATGTGGTAAGCAAGAATATATATAACCCAAGAGAATGTCCGACTGTACACTAAATTTTTGACCAAAATTTTGCTATAAAAGTCGCACTTGCAAATTTTAGTGCGACTTTTCCAGTACAAATCCGCCATTTTCTGCTAGTTTTCCCGCACTGGGATTTTTAACACAAACACAGTGTTAGTTTTCTTGCAGTGTGGACTGAAACTTCTTTTGCAATCAACACTTTTTTATTTTAGCACTGCGATTCTGGCTGCAAAACAAAAAAAAAACCAGAAAAAACCGACATACCGGTTTTAAATGTGTAAAATGTCGTTTTTTGACGTTAAAATATCTTTTTTTTTTAAATTTTAATGAAATAAACCCACTTTCCAACGTTTAAAACTAAATAAGATAACTATTGAGGTGTTTTAATCTATTTAAAATGACCAGAGTCTGTATTTTTTGCTGCGCAGCCAGACTCGCAGTGCCAAAATAATCGCAGTGCGAATAGAGCAGTAGTGAGTGCAAAAAAGTCGCAGTCTGTACTGCAAGAAAATTAACAATGTTAAAAATCGCAGCGCAGGAAAAATAGCAGAAAATGGCCGATTTATGCGGGAGAAATCGCACAAAGTTTTGAATGTGCGACGACTTTTCTAGTAAAATTTTGATTAAAAATTTAGAGTACAGTCGGACATTCTCTTCTGTTATATATTCTTGATGGTAGCCAGGAACCTTTCTTAGTCTAGGAAGATATGGTAAAAGTGCACAAAATAAACAAGGGGTTGGTGATCCCTGGAGTAAATCTTAAAAAGCGCTCAGGAGGGGATTTGAGATATTATGTTGAAATAGGGAGGAAAATTTTGATTATAGTAAGGAAAGATAATTATATATTTTGATTAAGGACCAGATGGAGGTAATTAGGGACATAGGTGAGAAAGGGGGGGGGGGGGGGTGGGGTCCACCCCCCTAGCCTCGAAATTTTGCCCCCCCCCCCCTCCTAGACGAAAATCTAGGGGGCCCCTCTCCCCCCAAATTTCCGAATTTTTACCCCTGACTCCCCTCTAGATTTTGAAATCTGACCCCCCCTCCCCCCTCGGGAAAATTTTAGGTACCTTTTTTATACTAAATTTTCTTCCAAAAACGTGAATTTTCATTACATATTCATGCTTTGACATCCTTTTTATACATGAATATGGCTTTTTATTAAATAAAATGTAGTATTATCCTATAAAAAGAACAATTATTAAAGTTATTATGGTTTAAAACTGTTTTGCTTTGGACACCGGACCCCACCTGACCCCCCTCTAGATTTCAAAATTTCGAACCCCGAATCGACCCCCCCTAAAAAGCTAGGGGGGTCCGGACCCTCTGGGACCCCCTCCTACAATTCAAAATTCGATTTACCCCGGGTAACCACCCCCCCTAGCTTCCCGGACCGTGCTCACCTATGATTAGGGAACGTACCTGCAAAGCCCGCGAGGATTGACGGATGTAGTAACCAAACTAAACTAAACCAAACTAAACTCTAAAAAAAGTAGTTTAACTATCTCCACTCTGCTTTATACGACAAAACAATACCTTTGTAAAAACAAGTTGTTTGTGGATAAAGAGCCATAACCACTGCATCTTGGGGAAATAATGCGTCTGGATCTGTTTGAGGGTTGGCTCTCATTGTCGGCAGCCCAATTACCTAAAAAAAACAATTATTGTAAAATATAAAGATAAAAAACAACTAGGGGGCATACACCGTTGCAAAATTTTGCGGCAAAATGTTGGCTACATTTGGGCTGCGGGAATGCGATTTGGGGGTGGGGTGGGCATAAATGAACACGGTCACCGAAGTTAGGTAGGTTCTTTACTCCGGGAAAATGACATTTCAAAATCTAGGAGGAGGTCCTAAACATAGGTGGGCAGCCGGGGGGGGGGGTTATTATACAACCCCTCAAAAATCCCGATTATAGCCGACACACCCTCCACCCTAAAATTTGGGGGTACCCCGGACACCCCCCTCTAAAATTTGGGGGGTCCTAAGTACTAAAAACGCTAAAAATGAGGTATTTAAGGTATACCCGAAAATAATATTTGGGACACCCCCCCCCCAAATTTTAGGGGTCGGATATACCATCCAAAATCCGGGAGGTTGCCCACCTATACCCGACCTATGGTCCTAAGGGTCAGACGGGGTCAGAGAAAGCCACCTTACCCCTTCCCCCTTAGAAAGCCAGGCGGGGTCAGATCCCGCCTGGCTTTTTAGGGGAGGGAAGGGGGGTAAGGTGGGGTCCAATGATTGAAACAGAATACTTTTAAACCATTAAAGGTTTAATAACTGTTTTTTATACAATTATAGTACTAATTTTTATTAAATAAAAAGCTAAATTCTGGTATAAAAAAAGTGTAAAAACAATTGTGAATTTGGTGTTAAAAATTCACGTTTTCGGAAGAAAATTTGTATAAAAAGTATTTATATTTTTCTCGAGAGGGAGGGGGGGGGGGTCAGATTTCGATGCTACCGAGGGTGGTGGACCCTACTTTATCTCCCCTACCCCCTTGTCAATTTATAAGAGTAGGGAGTTTATTTTCGACAAACTTATAATATGTTTAACGTATCCTCGTTTTTTATAAGTGCATTTTTTTAAATATTATTATACATTTTTTTAAAAATAAGAGATAAAAAACGCAAATTTTAAATTAAAAAACATTTAAAACAAACAGTCAGAATATAAAGCTTGTGTATGATTTTCTATTTTTAAGGAATTTTTTCTTTCTATTTTTCAGAAGTGAGGTGAGGTTATTCATAGTTTCCTTTTATTCCAGAAGTGGATGGGTAAACCTTTGAATTAAGAAGAGATTAGCCCTCCCAGTGCTCCTGCTGACCTAAATATTAAAGAAGGATAGATGACCTGGTGTACGACGTTAAATAGTAAGATCAATATAAGGCGACTTAGAAAAATCCTTAAGACGAAGACCTCGAAATGGGTGAACACTGCATGCAGTGAACACTATGGCGGTAAAGGTTGCCAGCCAACATCATATATGAACAAGGGGGGGGGTAGGGGGGTCCACCCCCCGCCCCCCTTTAGCCTCGAAATTTTGGGCCCGCCCCCTAGAAAAAAAATCCAAGGGCCCCCCTCCCTTCCCCCAAATTTTAAAATTTTTTACCCCTGACCCCTCTCTAGATTTTGAAATCTTACCCCCCTCCTCCCCTTTCGAGAAAATTTTAAGTACTTTTTTATACTGAATTTTATTGCAAAAACGTGAATTTTAAACACAAATTTATGTTTTTACACCCTTTTTATACCTAAATATTGCTTTTTATTCAATAAAATGTAGCATTATTTTATAAAAATACTATTTTTAAATATTTAATGGTTTAAAAGTATTTTGTTTCGGAAATCGGACTCCACCTGACCCCCCTCTAGGTTTTGAAATCTTCCACCCTGGGTCGACCCCTCCTTAGAAAGCCAGGGGGGTTCGACCCCCCCTAGGACCCCCCTTCTAGATTTTGAAATTTCATTTACCCGGGGTAAACACCCCCCTAGCTTTTTGACCGTGTTCATCTATGGCCAACATCGCTATTAATGTTGGACAAAGAGTCTCATCTCAACTTTTTCTTTTTTTTTAATGATCAGATAACAGACATACTAAGCATAGTTTATGCATAGT
>JASAMX010011952.1:0-14152 GCA_030248175.1 Microlaimidae sp. YZB2_3
ATAGTATATTTGCGGTTTTCATTTTCTCCCACCCTTTTTTAATTGTTTGGTTTTTTATTAAAAAATTTCTAGCCGTTTGTTGTAATCTATATCTACCTACGACATATATAGAAAAATAAATCAAAAATGATCAAATTAATTCCGTATAAAGCTAATAAAACAGCATAAAACCCCATATAAAACCAACAACAAAATAAAAACAAAAGTTCAAATGAACCATAAATTTCACCCATGGTTCACTATCAAAATTTTATACATAAATTATATTTTGCTTTTGTTGGGCAATTGAACCCCCTCCTCCCTTTTTGGGTTCTCAATCAATTGCCGTTAAAACTGACTTTTAGTTCAGAGTATATAAGGTGGTACTATTTATATGTAATTATTGTCACTGTATCGACAAAAATAATAAATGGGTTTTTTAGACTTGTGGTTTTTGCGGCCAGTATAATTATATATTAGAAGATGTTGATTGGAAAATTAATGGAGTTAGTTATCCGCGCCCAATACCGACCAGGGGAAATTTTAATTTACCCATAAATCAAGTGTATGCAGACGCTTATACATATAAGGATAAAAAGTAATTTTTAGTGTTTTGAGGTTTTGGTTTTTCAAAAATAATAAAATTTGCTATCAAAATAATGGATAAAATTTGCTGTTTTATAGATAGATAGATAGATAGATAGATAAGCCTTATAGTTTTTTGAAGTTTTTATATTTAACCAGTTGAACACATTTTGAAGTTAAGAAAAAAATATTTTTTGAGTTTCTCCAAAAATACATTTAAAAAAACACAGAAGAATGTTAAAAAAAATTAAAACTCCTTATCAGAAATTAAACGATTTGCTGTTACTCTTTAAGTGTTACGATTTAAAACTGATTCATAGCAGAGTGTCAAGTGACAACGCGTTCCCACCAAAATCACAAATGACAAACTTGTTTACATCGGAGTGACAAGTAAAAATCCCGTTCACACCAGAATCACAAGTGAATTGTAAAAGCTTAAAAATGAAAAGTGAAAAGTGACAAGAAGATTAAGGCCTGGTTTACACCGGAGTGACAAGTGATAAGTGACAACGCGTTTACATCTTACTTTAAACCATCACCTCTTCAATTGAAATGTTCTGTAAATTTTTATTTGACATTTTTTCATATTTGGCTAAAAACACGTTTTTTAGGTTTTTTTCAGGCGCTTAATTTGAATTTTGTGTTGGATATTGAAAAATATTAGTATTTAACTATTTAACATGTTTTAGTAAGGCTCAATATCAAGCTAAGCTTTATTATATTTTTGTTTTGGACTTTTTTAGTTCATTTAAAATTAATACTAGCGCGCTAATTATCCAAATTTGCCAAAACTTTCACTGCTGTATTTCTTCAACAGTATTCCTGCTAGAGGAATGTTTTCATGGAAAACATTTCTGCAAACAAATTTTTTTTTAAGAAATTTTTTTCCACTTTATTTTTTTTCTTACATCATTGCGACGCTTGAAGAAACTAAATTGTTTCACGCTTACAAAACTTATGCGAGGCCTATTTTGGAATGCGACTTGTTAATATGAAACATTTTTTAGTTAAAGACATTAGAAGTTTTGAAAGAGTTCAAAAATTTGCTACACAAGCAATATTTTTGCAAAAAACCCTATCAGACTTAGAATGACCTATTAAAATTTGTTTATTTTGAATCATTGGAGTACCAGCGTTTAAAAATTATATTATAATGGTGTCCAAAATAATAAACAGTTTAGTTGACTTAAATTTTCTTAATTTTCTGTATTTATATATGATATTATGGTAATTTGCAAAATACTCGTGGACACAATTTTATACCAAAAGTGTGCAACACTGACTCTCGAAGGTTCTGTTTATCTGAAAGAGTTGTCAATATGCCAAATTCCTTACATTTTTATGTTTTAAATGCAGGTTCCTAAAATTCATTTAAACAACTGTTAGGAAATAATATACTTCAAAGAATCTGCCGTTTTTTTTAATAAACCGCACCATTTTTTTTAGATATTTTTGAATGTTTTAAAATTTTTTAATCATTATTACATTTTTTTTCTTTTTCTTACATCTTGTTTCGGGCGGTAATATAAGTGCATCACCTTTATCTGCCTTCTTGTCTATGTTTTATGTGTGTTTTTTATTTCATTCTCAAAATATTTTAGTATTTTACTGACAAGAAAATTATTAAACTAAAATAAATACAAACTCTCCTCAAACAAAAATAACTTATACAAAAAAGGGAATATGTAATAAAAAAAATCAAACGCACATATTTAAGAAGCAGCTTTCTAAAATAAAATCGTCCATTTTCGTGCTCTATGTTTAAAAATTAATATTTGAGTATGGCAGTATATTTTGAAAACGCAAAATGTCCTAAAACCTACATATATCAGAGTTTTGGAAACTTTTTGCTAAGTACACGCTTTAGATTGATAAAGCACTTGCACTCTTAAATACTAAATCTCTAAAGTAAAAATAACTGACATTGTTAAAGGGTACTTTTGAACACTGCATCTTTTAAATACATAGTCTAACAGGATTCCATGCATTCCAGCTTTTTTCTTGCTGAATTCAATAACCTTTCTCTTTCTTTTGTAGTCTAAGCATGCTTCATACATAATCCAGCACATGTCATATATCTCTAAATAAACTCTCAGCGAACAAAGATAACATTAATTATTTTGCAGGTTCATCAATATTTAAAAGCCCAGCAAAAAATAGGATCTAGCAAAATAGGTGCAAAAAAGTATTGACTTTCATAACTTGAAATCTGCCATCAATCTCATTAAACTATATTTCTAAATTGTTTTGTGAAAATAAAATTAATCCAAGTTTTTTTACTGTGTTTTATTAGCTCTGAAGAAATATTTTTTATAAATATAAAAACCTTACCGATGGTCTAAGTCGGGGTCAGTCTTGGTTACCTAGTCATTTGGTAATGTTTAGATTTTAACTGTCCTCATCGCTTTAAGTCTTACTTGTGTTTGTCGACATTATTCTTTTTTAATATAACAAATACAAGCAAAAAGCGTGTAAGTAGCATGTTATGATTTGTTATATTATAGCTGTTCAACTAATATTTGGTATCGTGGCTATGCTTTTATGAACCCACCACGTGGTAAAAGAAAAAAAAGAGAAACTTCTTCTAAAGAGGCTGAAAACTTTTGTGCAATTATAAATGACAAATCAGGTTTTGTTTTAATTATGAATTTTCAAAGAATACGATAGTTTAAATTGTTGTTTTAAATTTATAGACAATTTTCATATTGGAAAGCTCTCCGCGTCAAAAACATATTATTTTTCAGTCATATTAATATAAAGGCTGGTTCACACTATATAGCATAAAGCTATGACATAGCAATTGAAACATAACACGCAAAGTTGATCAGATCACACTACCGAATTTAAGATGTATGACCATCACTTAAGACAAAAAAAATACCAGTGTTCTATTTTACGTAAAATTTGATGTAAGTAAACAAAAAACGCGCAATTTACACTTGCATTTACACTTGCAATTGACACTGATACCTTGAATTGTTCTGACAATGGGACCTCCAGAGACCCAGTTTTTTGTTAGATTTGTGATTGTATGGAGGTTTATGTTTTGCGGCCTGTTATGTAATTTTTTAAGAATTTTGTGATTTTTGTTGGAATCTTTGTTTTTGACAGTTGCGAATGACTGTGTGGTGGTTGCTAGTGTTAAAAATTTTGGACATGTTGAACGCCATGTAAACTTTGGACATGTCGAACGACAATATTGGGGTTTTTGTTTGTTGCAACGTGGATGTAAAATCTGTGTGTAGTCTTGTGATTTGAAATCATGTTGGTGAGTTTTGTTCTGTATGTTGCTAGTAATTTAATAGTAGTCAAGATTTTTTTGCATTTTTAGCGAGTGCGGGTATGAATGATTTTTCTATTTTGTTTCTTTATTATTGCTGGTAAAGTGCATTTCCTAAAACTTTTTGAAATAAAAAAGCGGAAGACAGAAAGCGGGAGAAAGATGGTTAGGGAGGATGGGATAATGTATTTTAAAAACACCTTTTAGTAGAAAATAAAGCAATAATCATAATTTTTTATTTGAAAGTTATTATTGAAAACAGTGCATTTTAGGACCGTTTTCTAAATGTCTTGAACACGATAGTAGAAAACAAACTTTTTTTAACTGCAAAAACGACTACAAAATAGACGAGTCGTTTGGGTGCGATATTTTGGAAAACTATGCACTAAAATGTGGCGAATTCGGACCCACAGGAGACTGGCGAAAGGAAGCTGGTTGTAGTAAGGAGAAATGTTACAAATTACTTTATACAATTATTTTAAAACAATATATACCAAAATAGTTAAAATTTGTACTAAAACTTGTAACAAAATAAACCTTGAAATTAGCTAAAAAACGTTTTGTACTTAAATTATATTGATGTTCAGGTTAAAATAACTTTTAGCTATCAGTTATCATTCACTTTACGACCATAAAATATTTAAGACAAAATAACCAGCAAAAGTTTAGTATAGTTTAGAAACACTCTGAAAAAAATTGAATCGTAAACTAAAATTGATAATATTTGCAATAAAAAAAACCAGACATCTTTTTAACGTCTAATTATTTTAATTACTAAAAGTTACTGATAATCACTGATTAATTACTAACAATAACTACTGATAAGGACCAATAATTACTGATAAATTATTAAAATAAAAAAAACTTTTAAAGACTTAAAATTTCTGTACTTATATTAAAGTAACTCATTAATATTTCATTACCATTTTTTTTACTAAATTATCAGCAGTATTTAAATCAAATCTTAACAGAAAGTTAATAAAGTGCGGTTACCGTTTTCGAAAAAGTTTAAGATTTGTGTTAATTTCAAAGGGCTATGTAGTTCTATCTCATGTGCCATTATGCCTTTATTACTCACTATATTTAAATTATGTCTGGCTGACCTGGCAAGATTGTATGAGATACATAAGCTGACCAATTATAAATTTGCTTTTATGATGTTTTTGTAAAAAAATGATTTAGAACGCATTTTTTTATTTATCTCCTTTTCATAAACTGTGCAAAAAAATCAACTTTAGCCCTTTAAAAAAATTATATTTTTGTTTAAAATTTAGTAATTTGATAAAAAAAATTGCAAATTTAAAATTTAATCTTAAATATTAAGCCGTTTTTGCTAAAAAGTTTAAATTTTAAATTTTATTTTTAAATAATGAAATCAGTACTGCAAATTATCGAGGAAAGCTCGGTTTGATTTGCATATACAATATAAAAATTTTAATATAGGAAGAAATTAATAGCAATTTCTAATTCTTAAAAACTGTAATAGTATTTGTTTTCAAAACTTAACTTGTAAGTGTAATAATTTTATAGAACCATTAGAATGTCACCGAAATCAACATTACACCACAGCTACGAGTTCAAAATGTGTGCCGACTTGTTCAAATCCTGAGCCTTGTGTCAAAGGTTTACCAGATGGCGTTTATGAGGTATGATTTTTTAAAAAATTACGTCTGACAAACAGCGTAAAACTTTGTGAGAACATAAGAGAACACCCAGGATGGATCGTCAAGATCCTCTAATCTTAAATTAATTTAATAAGAAAATTATAGGCAAATAAAATCTAGCTGACGCCGAAAATTGCAGTATTGAATCGACTATTTAACAACAAAACCATTCAAAATTTTTTACGAAATCGGTTTAAAAACAAAGATCAAAACCCGTATTTTAATAATTATTTATCAATTTACTTAATTTAAAACCCAAATGCAAATTTTTAAAGGGCTAAAGATGGTTAATTCTTGTATATTTTGTAAAAAGGTGGAATTAAAAAAAAATTCTGCGTTTTTATTCGTTTTTTTAAAAGAAACGTCATTACCGCACAATTTTAATTGGTCCCCTTATGTCTGCATTTTAATTTTCAGCGTCAGCCAGATATAATTCAACCATAGTAAGAAAGTAGAAAAGAAAATTTGGTGCTTACTTTATAATAATAAACAGTTTGAGGTGAGCCAAGAAAAGAGAACAATGGCCTCACAAACTTATTGTAATTTAGAACAATAAAAAACAAATATAATTTATAATATTTTAACAAAAAAAACCAGAAAATGACATCCATAAGTAAGCTTACATTCAGTTCTTGACCTGTTTTTTTGGCTCCAATATCTGCCTCAAGAGTTTCTTGGCTATTTGCAAAACTGTTTTGATATATAAATATATGTTTATATGTTTTGATAAATATATTTTAAAATATAAATGACATAATAGGATATTAAGTTTTCTAACAGGTAAAGTAAATTTAGAAAGTTGTTATTGATTATGAAAACACTGGATTCCAAGTTTTTTAGACCCAATTCTGTTGTTAGTAGTATTCCTTAAGGTGGCGTTTTAGGACCTTTTTTGTTTTTACTATAAATCAACGATTTACCTGAAGGCATAGAACCTATTCTCTGTTTTTTTATAAATATTTCCAAATTTATAAAATTTTGGAAAAAATTTTCGTTCAAGCTCTTATAACTTTTGAACGCACCGCGATCAATATTCAAATGTGTCAAGGTCTTTAAAATTTTTACTACTTCGTGAACAAATTTTTTTTAATTTTGGGGGTTAGCCCCAAAAAACCCGCAAATTTAAGGACAAATACAAAAGATATGAATCGATCTTAACAAATTCCAAAAAATCAGTCTTTCCTGATTACTCAATAATTGTAATGCCATCAACTATTCCAGCCAAACGCAACAGCGTTAAAATCAAACAAAAAGAATATTTTTAGGAAGGCTGTGTGTGCAATAAAAACCGAATATGGGATGGAAATAAATGCGTCCGAAAGTCAACATGTCCAAGTTTAAATGATGAATTAAAAGTAGTGCAAACCACCAGCTCCAGGAAAAACTGCAACGGCATTAAAGACTATGCAAAAAAAGTACATTTTAATATAGATTTAAAACCAATTTAATCAAGCTTTGGCATAGCCGTACGACGCTTGGCTTGATCACGCTTAATCAAATATACCGTCGTGATTACCTCGAGCGTCTGTGAATGCGTGACGCTGTTTAACCACTACTTTAAAAAAGTGATTTAGTCAAATATTCTTTTGGCTTGGGTAGCTCAGTGGCAAAACGTTCCCACAGTGAGGGAAGATTCGCTGGTTTGAGCCCAGCTCCAAGCCTTAAATTTTCAATTTAATTTAAAAGGTGGGTCTTGAAGCAGAGTCCACAGTAGTATTTGCTAAATAATAAATTTACAAAGTTAAATTACTAAAATTGATTTCCATGAGGATAAAATTCGCGGTTTGTTTAAGTAACCACTTGTTCTTAGAGAAAGTATTACGTGCACTGAAACTAACAAAGGTTACAGACACAAATGACTAATGAATGGTTTCAATGCCATTTTTTTCCTGGCTGTCGCGTTTATTTTTTATTTTTTTTTGACGGGAAACGGTTACATCCTTAATATCAATATGGGGCCGGTCCACTAACAGCATGTTTTGTTGGTTTGTTATTAGTTTTAAAATTTTTACCACAGAAGAACTGCTAATTTTCCATCATGTGGTTGTCGATATTTTAAAGCGATGGGTGTTTTTTTTATAATAGATATTGTGTCAATTTTAGCTCTGTTATTTAACTTAAAATCTCCAAAATTAAAAACCCCAAAACAGCATGTTTTCAGCTGTTTTGGCGAAAAAAATTGTGGTATATGAATGTCCATGTTTTTTTTAAGAATATAACCTTTCTATGATATTTCCCGCAATGTAAGTTTTGTTATGATGCCTCATTTACGTCAATCCGTTTGGTGTTTTAAAAGAAGGGTCCTTCTTTTTTTTATTAAAAATGTTTTGTCAACTATAAAGTCTATATTGATCTGTCAAAAACATGATATTCTGGCTTTCCACTGACTAATAATTCTTCGCAACAAGTTTAAGTTAATTTACACAGTTTAAGTCAATCTAACTTCCAAAGTCCATAGGGTTCCCCTCAAATAATAATTTGTTGTCCACTATTAAGATGCCCATGTTAAGTTTTTTTTTTTGAATTTCAACGCCATTAAGACTTTTTTGAACTGAAAGCTTAATTTAATTATAATGCGGTGTAGACTTAAAAGATGCCCATACTAAGTTTTTTAATTTTAACCCCATTAAGGCATTCTTAAAACTGAAAGCTTTCCAACGATATTTCATTTAGTCCAGTGCATTTGTTGGTGTGAGGGAAGGAAAAATATGGTCTTTGATGAAAAAGTTTTGTCCAGTATAAAAATGTCCATGTTCATTTTTTTCAAACAAATATGAAATTTTTGCTTTTACTTGGCTAATTACGCTTTCCAAAAGTTTAAGCTGATTTCAAGACAATTTTTTTAACTTCCAAGGTTCCCAGAGCCTCCTCCTATGTAGAATAGCGTAGTCCAGCTTAAAGATGTTCATGAAATGTTTTTTTAATTTCAACTCCATTATGACATTTCTTTTAATGTAAACTTTGCAATGATATCTCATTTAGCCCATACCTTTTTTTTGGTTGGGGAAAAAAGTATTTTTTTTTAGTAAAAAAAAAACGTTGTCCAGCAGAAAGTTCTTCATGTTCATACTAAAAAACATAATATTTTGGCTTTTTATTGGCTAATAACTCCTACCAGTAAGTTTTAACCAATTTAGAGACAAAAAAATATTTAAACTCTTAAAGCCATAGGGTGAAATCAGCCAAAGTCCTATGGTAAAAATGCGTTGTCCAGTATAAAAATGCTCATCTATTTTTTCTTTTGAAGTTTCAACCGGTGACGACATCCCCTTGGGTATAAACTTTCTGATGATACGTTTTTCAAATTAATCCGTTGCGTGTTTGTGGAGGAACAGACAAACAGACACAAGAGTTAGGGAACGCGCCCGCGCATGTGCACGCACGGACAGACGCAAGCACACATGCACGCATGCATGCACGCACACACACATTACGTGGATAATTTTACGTCAATATTATAGACTAGAAAGGCGAGAATCACAAACTTTATCATTTAAAAGTCTGCACTTTTCAAAATTGTTTAGTATCGTGACGCAAAATTTATAATATAGATATTATTAAAAATAAATGTTTAAAAAATAAACTTTATTTTTTTAAATAGTATTCTATTCATTTAATATACTGGTCGTAATTAAACTAAACTTAAAATCCTTCAGGCTGAAATTCAGGGCGTAACCGCTCGCTGTCATGAAAAAATAAAGAATGAACCTTTGAGAATAAAAATAATAAAAAAAAGTTTTCAGAGATGATGTAACCAATTATTATTAAGTTGCGTCAGGTGTTTCTCTCCACGTGATATTTTCTCAAAGAATGAGTGGTTACTTTAGAACCTAGTCAATTTCACCCTGATAGACTTCATCTTTAATCACAAACCTCACTATTTAAAGGACTGCACTTTTAAAAATCGTTTGACTATTTTAGAAATAAACGTTTACAAAATTAAACTTGCAAATTGTCTAAACTAATTTCGGCAAGCATGGCTCGCCAGGTATTGTGATTGGATGGCCAAAAAACGTAATCTTACCTACGTTGTTTACGTTTTTTCAATTATTTTTAAATTTTTGGGGAGTAATAGAAATAAAATTTTGTATACAATTGTAATGGTTGATGCGCTATCGATTGTTTGTAATAAATTTGATGCGTCAAAAAGCGCTGCGGTGTAAAGCGCCGCGGCGTGACAAAAACAGGAATAACTTTTGATTAAATAGATTTATCAACATGAAATTTGGTATACATACGTAATCAATGATGGGCTATAATTGGTGATGATATTTTTGCTGTGGCGCGAAACGCCGTTACTAATCTAATGCGACGCCGCGTGGAAAAATCAGCTATAACTTTCCATTGAATAGACTAATGTCTATTAGTCTATTCAATTTTGAATCAATTCAATTGAGATTTGTATACAAATGTAATGGATAAGGCGCTATCGATTGGTTATAATGAATTTGATGCGGCGCAAAGCACTGCGACATGAAGCGCTGCCGCGTGACAAAACAGGAATAACCTTTGAATAAATATACTCATCAACATGAAATTTGGTACACATATGTAATCGATGATGGGCTATCGATTTGTGATAATACTTTTGCTGTTGCGTGAAGCGGCGCCACAAACCTAGTGTGCCACCGCGTGGAAAAACTAGCTGTAACTATAGAATAAATAGAATAATCAACATGAAATTTGATAGACATATGTAATAAATGATGAGCTATTGATTGGTGATATTTAATTATGAGGTGGTGCAAAGCGCTGGGGCCTGAAGAACCGCCGCATGAAACAACAGGAATCACTTTTGACTAAATGGACTTAACAACAAGCGAAGTGAAGTGAAGTATCAACGTATCAACAAGCGAAATAAAATAGTGAAGCGCCGCAGCGTAGTGCGCCGCTGAATGAATCAGTTCAGCCATAATTTTAGATTAAATAAACTAATAAACATGAAATTTGGTAGATATATATATAATTAATGATGAATTATCGATTAATGATATTAGTTTTGTTGTGGTGTGAAGCGCCGTTACGTATCTAATGCGCCGCAGCACGGAAAAATCAGCTATAAGATTTATGCTTATTTATGCTTAGTTGACGCTACAAAAAAATCAATATTACCAATCAATAGCCCATCATCAGTTACACATGTCTACTAAATTCATTGTTATTTATTCTATTTAATCTAAAGTTATAGCTGATTCTTCCACACGGTGGGGCATAAGGTATGTGGCGGCGTTTGACATCACAGCAGAAATAATATTACCAATCGACAGGTCATTATCGATTACATATGTATACCAAAATTCATGCTTATGGGTCAATTAAGTCTGGAGTTATTCATGTTTTTTGGTGGCGCTTTGCAGCGCTTTGCTATTCAGCGCTTTGCAGCGCTTTGCGTCGCATCAAGTCTGTTTTAAGCGATAGTTATCGTAGATGCAATGGCTCAGTGGTAGTCATTCGGCATCTACTGAGCAAGTGCCTGATTCAAAACCTCAGGACAGACAAAATTTTTGTATTTTTTCTTTTCAAAAAATTGTCAATCTTATTTTTTGTCTTATTATTTTTTTTGTTTTAACATAAATAGCCCACCAAAAAATAGTCATTTATTTTTTTATTGTTTTTTAGAATTGATAATTGCATTTGGTACACCCCAACAATTGAGTAATTTAGCATTATATAGTCAAAAGTGGATAATACGATAATTCGGGACAAAGGTGTGACACTCGTTTTTAACAAACGCGGCCATGCGAAAGACAACTAGCGGACGGACGGGTGTCAATAGCACTGAGCAAGTGACGGGTTCGAAACTTGTGGACAGTAGACTTTTTTTTATTTTTTTCTTTTCAAAAAATTGTTTTTTTCTTGTTTTATTATTTTTTTTAATTTAACAAGAGTAGCCCACCAAAAAATGGTCGTTTATTTTTGTTATTGTTTTTTGGAATTTATACTTGCATTTGGTACACCATAACAATCGAGTAGTTTAGCATTCCAATTTATTTTCTGTTTCAACCGAAAAGGTATGAAAAGTTTTTTTCTGCTGAAAATTATGGTATGACCCTAAATAAATAGAACCCTCGTAGTAAAATCTATTTTCTTAAAAAAACAACTGTTCCGTGCTCTCTTGTATTTTTTCTTTAAAATTAAGACATTTTAGTTTTAATACACAGGTAAATCTTATCATAAAACAAATATAAGGTAAGTATTATCATTCCTTTTAACAAAACTAACACTAAACGAATTAGTTTTAAATCTTTTTTTATTATTTAGCTCATATTTTAAATGGATTAACAAATTTTTTAGGTTAGTTTTCTATTGTTATTGTGTACCAAATGCGATAAGTATAATCTCCAAAACACAGTAACAAAATAAAAGACTATTTTTTGGTGGGCTACTCATGTTAAATTAAAAGAAAAATAATAAAACAAAAATTAAGATTGACAATTTTTTGAAAAAAAAAAACAAAAAGTCTACCGTCCGCATGTTTCAAAACCGTCACTTACTCAGTGGTAGACCAAATCACTACCACTGAGCCACTGAAGCTACGATAACAATAACATAAAACAGACTTATAAATCTTTTTTTTTTGAAAATCGATAAGTGTGCTAATTAGGGCGCGCCCTTATTAGGACCATAGTGTGCTAATACGGGCGTG
The DNA here is from genome assembly GCA_030248175.1 of Microlaimidae sp. YZB2_3. NCBI lineage: Eukaryota > Metazoa > Nematoda > Chromadorea > Desmodorida > Microlaimidae > Microlaimidae sp. YZB2_3. The sequence goes on from JASAMX010011952.1 coordinate 12,155, forward strand.
CTCTTATTAGGGCGCGTCCTAATAAAAGCAGTCAATGTGTCTGAGAAATATATAAAGTCACATATTTTTCCTTGATTATTATGTTATATATTTTTGTCAATAGCACCTTATCCATTACATACCTATCCTAAATTTTATGTCTATTAGTTTATTTAATCTAAATTTATAGCTCATTCAATGTGCATAAGTGAGATTATTTAGGTGCTTTGCTCCCTCATGCCGTTTACGCCTCACGCCACGGCTCCCCACAAAACAGTTCCACGACAAAACTAGTATTATCAATCGATAGCTCAATTTTATTTACATATGTCTACTAAATTTCATGTTTATTACTCTATTTAATCGCAAGTTATAGTGGATTCCTTAAAGGAGCACTGTCACAAATCAAATTCCTTTAACGCCCGAACCGGACTGCTCCTTTAATACCAAACCTACCTAACTCAACTTTAGTATTTAGAGTGCTACACTACAAGGCTACAACGTTTTTAAATTTCAGCTGAATCGGTTCAGTATTAAAGGAGCAGTTCGGTTCGGGCGTTATAGGAATTTGATTTGTGACAAGGGAACTGATCTAACATTGAGTATTTTTCCAGTTCTAATAATATGCAAATATTTATCTTACTGCAGTGGTAATATTCCTAATAGCACCAGTCCATTTCAATTCTTTTGACAGGTAAGTGGTTTATGTTTTTTGGAAGGTTGGTTCAAAAATTTTTAGTAGGTTTTGATTGCTTTTTAGTTTTTTTAAAAAAAACAGACCATTTATTTTTTTTTTGAATTTTTTTTTAACTTTTAAAATTAAATCTTTTTTTTTCAAGAAAAACACCATTAATTAACAAAACTATCATAATAGAGTTTTTGATTTTTTGGTTTTTTTAGGTTTAGGAAAAATAAAGTTTTTTTGTTTAATGATGTCATATAGTTTCTCTCTTTTTTTTTGAGAGGGGGGTTTTCTGGACTCAGTTCACTAACAACATGTTAACACCTGGCTAAGGGCTAAGTTAGCGGATTGTGAAAAAAATCATATTTTTCAGTTTAAACCAAAAGAATGTGAAATTTTACCAGGGAAAGAAAGCAGAAATTAAGCAATAAAAGCTGATTTTATTAAACAGCTAACTTAGCCAGTAGTTAACATTCTGTAAGTGGACTGGCTCTTGTTTGATACTGTTAACAGATTAAATAACCCTCATGCCCCATAACCCCTATGTTTTTGTTCATGCAGTGGGGGTTTTATTCCATGCTTTTAGATGTCCATACACCATGGACGCAGCGCCTAGGCGACAGCTGGGTCTGTATAAAAACATCATGGACAATTTCACCAAAGACCAAATTCACAATAAACGTTACAAAATAATCATGGAGTAGTGTCAATTCACCATACATTCAATTTGTTTGCAATATTTGCTTTAAATTTTGAGGCTTGGAAAATACAAATAAATTTTATCATGATAAAATTTAGCTTGATTTTAGGGTTTTGCTTAGACTTAGGAAAAAATAAGCCATTTTTAATGCTTTCAGGATTAAATTTAAGTTTTTTAAACAAATTTTAGTTTGCAAACGCATTTCTGATTGTTATAGTGAATTAGCAATACATTATGGTGAGTTTTGTCATGAGGAATTTAACACTACTTTTATGGCAATTTTGCATGTCACCCGCCAGCTGGAGCCAAGCCTCCAAATGTTAGGCCCCAGCATTTTTAGGTTGGTGTTTTTCTTTTTAACTTTAGGGTTTTTTTCTGACCAATTAGTTTTTTTGGGTTTTTTTTTGTTGGGGTTTTTTAGGGTTTTTTCGAGTTACAAAAGTATTTTTCAATGTCAGAATATTATGAATAGCACAGGTAATTTCAATATTTGGTCCTTGTGCATATGGAATTTTACCATGCAATACGCATCATGTTAAAATAATTTATATATTATATTTTAGTTGGACTGTTTGGTACGTTACGACAGTAACAACAAATATTGTCAAGGTGAATACAGTAAAGAAAAAAACTTATT
>JASAMX010011953.1:0-10422 GCA_030248175.1 Microlaimidae sp. YZB2_3
TATTGTTCGTCTTTACATTATCCTATACATTTATTTTTTTAAAAAATTAAGCATTATTAATTTTGTTAACTTTTTGTCTGTTGCATGTGCTAGAACCTTGCTGCCAAAACTAACTTTAATCTTTTATGCATATTTCAGCTTTTTCATTCTTTACTTTTTAAATTTTTTTTATAATTTTACTAAAATTTTTTATTAAAAATTTTTAGCTTGTTTCTAGTCGAAAAATAAGTAGAATAGCCTCTGCTGACGACGCGCAACTATTTTACTTATTTGTCCATTACACGTCCAGAGAAGCGCAGAAACGTGTAACTTTTGTTTTTGTTTTTATATATTTTTAGACTCTTTCTAATTACTTTGGCTGTCTGTCTATTTTGATTTTTTATTAATTATTTTTAATTTATTTTTTTTAGGTTATAGGTGTAAATATTTTTTCTGGGTTTTTCCAAAAATTCCCGCTCTTTTTGCACAAAAACTTTTTGTTTTTGCTATTGAAATAAAAATGCAATTTTTAAAGGGCTAAAACTGGCTACTTTTATGTTTTGTGAAAAGACGAGAATTAAAAAAATTATGCGTTCTAATTCGTTTTTTTTAACATACTTTATTTTTTGCTGAAGTATACAATCCGCGCTATTAATAAAACTTTTGGACCCGGTCCATTTTAGACTAGGTCTGTTTTGGTCATCGGAAAAGTGGACTGTGTCCGTTTTAATCGGCCAAGTGGACTGGGTCTGTTTTTGTTTCACCTCGTTAAAAAAAACAAAAAAAAGATAATTGAATAAAATTGAAATATTGTTAAATAACGTTTAACATTTGTGCTTAAAGAGACAGTGACCTCGTGAGAATTAAAATATGTCACCATAAATATACTTTTGCTCTTCAAATATGACGCTATGCGCTTAGGGTGCGTTCATACTTATGACAAAACGTCCTTTGGACAAGTCAGAAGGACAGATACAGCGTATAAAAGTCGGTTCACACTTATGACAAAACGTCCTTTAGACAAAATCCAAAGGACTTTGTCCAAGGGGAAAAGTGCAAAGGACAAAATCCAAAAGACAACATATTTATACTTTTGTTGTTTGGACTTTTAACTTTGGATTTTGTTTTTGGATTTGTCCAAGGGACAAAATCCAAAGGACAACGTATTTATACTTTTGTACTTTGGACTTTTCCCCTTGGATGTTGTCTTTTGGATTTGTCCAAAGGACAGATTCTAAGTAGCGTTCATACTTGGTCCAAACGCAAAAGTCCAAAGGACGTTTTAAATTTTATAAAATTGTCCTTTGGAATTTGTTAAAGGACATTTTGTCATAAGTATGAACACACCCTTGCTGCACCACTGAAAACATTTTATTATAGCAAACTGCCACGTATATATATTTTCGGTTTAAATATAATAATTATTTCTGATAAATAAAAAAATCAATCAGCAATTGAATATATATGTTCAAAAACATTTTTTTGAGTTTTTCGTGTGGTTAAAACCTTTAAAAGAAAAAACATCCTTGTTGTACGTAAAAACAAAATATTTGCCACTAAAACCGTGGGTATAAAAAACCTAAAAATGTAGCAAACTTTACTATGAGAATATTTTTAACGATTTATTTTCAATGTTATGATTTTACACCGTTTTTTTAAAAAGAAAACATTTTAAAGTGAAAGGATATTAAGAAACCCTTATATATGAATTCAAGCTAGGGTATCAAAAAGTTGAAAATTTTAAGTTTGGTTAAATTTTAAAAATTATTAAATAAAATAATCTCCAATTTAAAAAATATCATATTTCAGAAAATGATGAATGGTGAAATGAAATGCTTCACTTTTTTATACCACCAGCATGATGGATAAAAGAGTGAATAATAACATTTATATATTAAAATGATTTAAAATGCTGCCCTTCGGCCTAAGCATTATGATTTTTGGGATAAAAGTTATCCTACGTTAATTTTTTAGCTCGTTAATATGCGAAGAAAAATTGATATTACAAGAATAACTTTTAGGATAAATATGTTTTATTTATCCACTTCGGGAAATAAATAAAGTATAGTTTATCGTTCTCTCATTTTCGAGTCATGAAAAACTTCTATTACGCTCTCCTATTTCCGGCGTATGATTCATTGTTGCAGCATAATAAATTCTAAAACAACATTTTCCCGATATTAGCAATAGCACTTAAATTGAAAACTATTACATGCGACATCTTTAAATATATCATGTTTATAAGGACACTTACATTCGGTTCCAGGGTATTGCATTTAATTTCTGCACTTTTTTGTTTTTCCAATGTAACTTTTCACTGTATGGCCTGATTTTTATGATTGATAGCTCATTTTAAAGCTTTTACGATACTGCGTTGCGTCAATTGAAAAAATTCACTGTACGAAAGTTTTTTTTTTACTTAATTAAATCAGTTTTTAAAAAAATGGAAAATTGCCAAAATTAAATGTATGCATTTAATTTCGGCACTTTATAAACAATCGATTGTTTCTAATTAAAAAAAATAGTCATTTTCAAAAATTTAAAAACCTATCATTATCTTCAGACAGTTTTCTTTAATTTAAGCTTTACTTTGTTGTTCAACGTGTAAATGGAAAAAAATTACAGTTAAATTGCTAAATGAATGAGGAAATTTGGGGAAAGAGTGCATTTAATTTCGGCACTTTTTAAAAAGACCCCTTAATCGAGGCGAAGTGCAGTGCTGTGACTCCTACACATTTCAACGTTGTCTTTTAACTATTTACAACTACAATTTACCACCCGACCAATATATTCAACTCGTTTTTATCTACAGCAATAGTGTGCCGAAATTACACTATTTTATTTTATAACGATTGCTCACCACAGACGCAACGTAGAACCACGGGGACTAAAAATTCGGAAAATAGACTAAATTTTACCAGGACAGTTTAATTTTTAAACCAATTTATTGCGTAATCATGAAATGCCCATGTTCTAAAAACGAGTAACATTTTTTAAAATTATAAATCACACAATTTCACATGAAAATATCATAACATAACAAATAAAAAGCTCACGACAGTCATCTACATATAATTAGCTCTCATTTGAGCTATCAAGTATTCTGTCCAGGATTACCAAAGATATAGTCCAAAATCAAAAACGCCCAATTGGGAAAAGTGCCAAAATTAAATGCACTACCCTATACAAGCTGTAAAAAATGAAGCATTTAATTCTTCAAATTTATCAGGGCTAGTTTTTAAATTTTTACCGAGTGGATAGAACACTACCTCAATAATGCCACAGAAAGTAAGCTTATATTTTTAGAGTTAATACAAGGGGGTTTGTCCGGTCAAGTTTCTACCAGTTAATCAGGTGAACTTCTACATTTTCTTCTTAATTAAAGTTAATAGTGTATCTGTATACATAGTAATAAATTTATTTGCTTAACTAGCCTTAATGTGTGTATTACAATTATAAAATGTTTATTTTTTTCTTGTTTTTTAGGTTTCATCACAATAGTCAATTTAATATTCAATAGTGTTCGTTTTAATAAAATACTCTTCCCCTAAATCCTCTCAGAGGTAGCCATTAAATTTTATCCTGGTACTGGCCCAATAATGGTAGTTGATTTCATTATAGTGCAAGATGATATAAACAACGATACCATATTAGGTAATTTGTGGCATAATTTAACAAAAAAAACTTTTTTACACAATAAAAGCAATACTTAGATAAAGAACATTTGGATTTATGCAAAAGTTACTTAGTATAGAATCTAGCGATGTTCCCCGGAACTCCGAGCTCCGGAGCAACTCCTGGAGCTCCGCCCTATTTTGATAGCTGCTGTTATCAAAGGGTCTGGAGCGCAACCAAATTTAAATGCGCCATTTTTTACAGATGGTTTTAAGCTGAATGTAGGTTTTTTACACACATGATAATATCAAAAGTCGCACATAATCAAGCTTTCAATTTAAATGGTATCAGAAAAAAATTAGAGTGCGCACTTTCTGGCCCCAATCTAATTTTTTCGGATTGTCACCTCCCAAAAATTTTTTTGTTCAAAAGAAAGTCCTAAAAATGGCGCACGATTATTCTTATTGTGGCCAACAACCAAAAAATATCAAGTATCCGAACAAATTTTTAGTGAAAACAAAAACACTGAAACCGTAACGAAACAAAATTCTCCGATCCAATCGTGCTTAAGTTTTTAGGAAATATACTTGTTTTAAATACTTGGTGGGATCCATCCCCCCTAGCTTCAAAATTTCGGACCCCTCTCCCATAGAACAAAATCTATCCTCCCCCCTCCTCAAAAGTTTTTTATTTTTACACCCTACTCCTTATGGAATTCTCAATCGACCCTTTCTATTCTCAATTCTCTCAATTCTCAATCGACCCCACCTCAAGCCAAATTTTTGGTATAAAAATAGAGGGCCATTAACCGGGGTAGACACCCCTTAGCTTGCCGGTCCATGCACGTCATGTAGAAGCATAGGTGGGCACCCTCCCGGATTTTTTTTTGGGGGGGGGGGTATACTCGACCCCCGAAATTGGGGAAAAGGAGGTGTCCCGAAAATTTTATTGGGGTATACCTCAAATACCCCATTTTAGCGTTTTCAGTACTAGGACCCCCCAAATTTTAGGGGGGGTGTCCGGGGTACCCCCAAATTTTAAGAGGGTGTCGACTATAATCAGGATTTTTTGGGGGGTATAACGAACCCCCCCCTGCCCACCTATGTGTATAATTGAATACCATGTTGTTTTTTTCTGATAACAATAATTAAAAAAAAAACAACTTTTTTAACCATATTGGTTGTAGCAATGGCGTCATTGATAAACAAAGCTTTTTAAATGCTAATTAATAGCAAAATTATACACTGATTTGTGCATAATATTTAAATTCTTTACGACGTGCAAGAAAACTACCAGGAAATGACGTATTTTCCCCAGAAGACTCACACAAACGTTTAATGTGCGATTTTCTATCAAAATTTAAGTGTGTAGTCGGACATTCTTCTCCTTTGCATTATATATTCTTGATTATATTAATAGTTAATAAACAATTAAAAGCTATATTTTATTGTTTTATTTTTGTCCTCAAATTTATTTTTACAAGTTCAATTAGAATCAAAATACATTTTACCCGTTAATATAAAACGCAGAAAAATTATTTTCTTCGATATTTTTATCCAGAAACCGCGTTTCATAAATCTTAAATTCGAACTAGATTTTTTGCAACAACAAATATACAAAAATAGCATTAGTGATCACACTGGTTGTCAAAAGCAACAGAACTAAATTGGTCCAAAAGTTTTCAACCAGAGTCGATGTGCTCTTTTGATTTTTTGAGTTCGTGAGCAGTTTATTACAATACGGTGGCCTACAGGTATCTCTTATCCAGTTGTGCTGTATATTTTGGGCACTCCTCCCACTTGAATAGCTATATTGACCTAAAAAGTGTATTTACGTTAAATAGACAAAAATTTTCGACATTTTTCACCAGGATCTAGATAATTGGATTAAATCTTTTAAAAATACTTTGAACTTCCGAAAATTCAAAAATTTCTGCATAAAAAATATTCGGAGACAACAATATTTTTGTGATATCCTATTAGCTGAATTTTGGAGATAATATAAAATAAATTTATTGCGATAAAATTTTGAAGTAATTTTATTTTTGCATTATAACAAACATGTAATTAAACTTGACACAACAAACTATTTTTTAATAATTATAATAATAGGGCACCTATAAAATAAAAATGACCTAAACAAAACAATGTACTATTTTAGTAATATTGTTTAATTAATGAAAATAGAAAGTATTTACTGGTGCTAAAGTGATTAGAGGTAGGTATGAATTTTGGCGGTTGTAGAATTGAGAGAATTGAGAATAGAAAAGGGTCGATTGAGAATTCCATAAGGAGTAGGGTGTAAAAATAAAAAACTTTTGAGGAGGGGGGAGGATAGATTTTGTTCTATGGGAGAGGGGTCCGAAATTTTGAAGCTAGGGGGGATGGATCCCACCAAGTATTTAAAACAAGTATATTTCCTAAAAACTTAAGCACGATTGGATCGGAGAATTTTGTTTCGTTACGGTTTCAGTGTTTTTGTTTTCACTAAAAATTTGTTCGGATACTTGATATTTTTTGGTTGTTGGCCACAATAAGAATAATCGTGCGCCATTTTTAGGACTTTCTTTTGAACAAAAAAATTTTTGGGAGGTGACAATCCGAAAAAATTAGATTGGGGCCAGAAAGTGCGCACTCTAATTTTTTTCTGATACCATTTAAATTGAAAGCTTGATTATGTGCGACTTTTGATATTATCATGTGTGTAAAAAACCTACATTCAGCTTAAAACCATCTGTAAAAAATGGCGCATTTAAATTTGTACTCTTCAGACCCTTTGATAACAGCAGCTATAAAAATAGGGCGGAGCTCCAGGAGTTGCTTCGGAGCTCTGAGCTCCGGGGAACATCGCTAGATTCTATACTAAGAACTTTTGCATAAACCAAATGTTCTTTATCTAAGTATTGCTTTTTATTGTGTAAAAAAGTTTTTTTGTTTAGTATGCAACAAATTACCAAATATGGTATCGTTGTTTATACCATCTTGCACTAAAATGGAATCAACTACCATTATTGGGCCAGTACCAGGATAAAATTTAATGGCTACCTCTGAGAGGATTTAGGGGAAGAGTATTTTATTAAAACGAACACTATTGAATATTAAATTGACTATTGTGATGAAACCTAAAAAACAAGAAAAAAATAAACATTTTATAATTGTAATACACACATTAAGGCTAGTTAAGCAAATAAATTTATTACTATGTATACAGATACACTATTAACTTTAATTAAGAAGAAAATGTAGAAGTTCACCTGATTAACTGGTAGAAACTTGACCGGACAAACCCCCTTGTATTAACTCTAAAATATAAGCTTACTTTCTGTGGCATTATTGAGGTAGTGTTCTATCCACTCGGTAAAAATTTAAAAACTAGCCCTGATAAATTTGAAGAATTAAATGCTTCATTTTTTACAGCTTGTATAGGGTAGTGCATTTAATTTCGGCACTTTTCCCAATTGGGCATTTTTGATTTTGGACTATATCTTTGGTAATCCTGGACAGAATACGACGTTTGATAGCTCAAATGAGAGCTAATTATATGTATATGACTGTCGTGAGCTTTTTATTTGTTATGTTATGATATTTTCATGTGAAATTGTGTGATTTATAATTTTAAAAAATGTTACTCGTTTTTAGAACATGGGCATTTCATGATTACGCAATAAATTGGTTTAAAAATTAAACTGTCCTGGTAAAATTTAGTCTATTTTCCGAATTTTTAGTCCCCGTGGTTCTACGTTGCGTCTGTGGTGAGCAATCGTTATAAAATAAAATAGTGTAATTTCGGCACACTATTGCTGTAGATAAAAACGAGTTGAATATATTGGTCGGGTGGTAAATTGTAGTTGTAAATAGTTAAAAGACAACGTTGAAATGTGTAGGAGTCACAGCACTGCACTTCGCCTCGATTAAGGGGTCTTTTTAAAAAGTGCCGAAATTAAATGCACTCTTTCCCCAAATTTTCCTCATTTTGATACCATTTAGCAATTTAACTGTAATTTTTTTCCATTTACACGTTGAACAACAAGTAAAAGCTTAAATTAAAGAAAACTGTCTGAAGATAATGATAGGTTTTTAAATTTTTGAAAATGATGATTTTTTTTTGACTGAGAAACAATCGATTGTTTATAAAGTGCCGAAATTAAATGCATACATTTAATTTCGGCAATTTTCCATTTTTTTAAAAACTGATTTAATTAAGTAAAAAAACAACTTTCGTACAGTGAATTTTTTATGACGCAACGCAGTATCGTAAAAGCTTTAAAATGAGCTATCAATCATAAAAATCAGGCCATACAGTGAAAAGTTACATTGGAAAAACAAAAAAGTGCCGAAATTAAATGCACTACCCTACTGAATGTAAGTGTCCTTACAAACATGATAATATCAAAAGACGTCGCATGTAATCAAGCTTTCAATTTAAGTGCTATTGCTATATTGGGAAAAAAATGTTGTTTTAATTTATTATGACGCTGTAACAATGAATTCATACGCCGGAAATAGGAAGAACGCAGAAGTTTTCGACCGAAAATGAGAAGAACGCGATAAATTTTTTATTTATTTCCCGAAGTGGATAAATAAAAAATATTTATCCTAAAAGTTATTCTTGTAATATCAATTTTCTTCGCATATTAACGAGCTAAAAAATTAACGTAGGATAACTTTTATCCCAAAAATCACAATGCAGGCCGTAGGGCAGCATTTTAAATCATTCTAAACAGGACTGTTATTTTCACTTTTTTATCCACCACGCTGGTGGATAAAAAAGTGAAGCATTTCATTTCACCATGCATCATTTCTGAAATATGGTATTTTTAAATTGGTATTATTCATCTAATACTTTTTAAAATTGAACCAAACTTAAAATTTTAACTTTTTGATACCCTAGCATGAATTCAATTAAGGTTTCTTAATATCCTTTCATTAAAAATGTTTTCTTTTGAAAAACGGTGTAAAAACACAACATTGAAAATAACCCGTTAAAAATATTCTCATATAAAGTTTGCTACATTTTTAGGTTTTTATACCCACGGTTTTAGTGGCAAAAAATTTGTTTTTACGACAACAAGGATGTCTTTTCTTTTAAAGGTTTTAACTACACCAAAAACTCAAAAAAATGTTTTTGAACATATATATTCAATTGCCGATTGATTTTTTTATTTATCAGAAATAATTATTATATTTAAACCGAAATTATATGCGTGGCAGTTTGCTATAATAAAATGTTTTCAGTGGTGCAGCAAGGGTGCGTTCATACTTATGACAAAACGTCCTTTGAACAAAGTCCAAAGGACAATTTTATAAAATCCAAAACGTCCTTTGGACTTTTGCCTTTGGACGAAGTATGAACGCTACTTAGAATTTGTCCTTTGGACAAATCCAAAAGACAACATCCAAAGGGAAAAGTCCAAAGGACAAAAGTATAAATACGTTGTCCTTTGGATTTTGTCCTTTGGACAAATCCAAAAACAAAATCCAAAGGGAAAAGTCCAAAGGACAAAAGTATAAATACGTTGTCCTTTGGATTTTGTCCTTTGGACTTTTCCCCTTGGACAAAGTCCTTTGGATTTTGTCTAAAGGACGTTTTGTCATAAGTGTGAACCGACTTTTATACGCTGTATCTGTCCTTTGGACTTGTCCAAAGGACGTTTTGTCATAAGTATGAACGCACCCTAAGCGCGTAGCGTCATATTTGAAGAACAAAAGTATATTTATGGTGACATATTTTAATCTCCACGAGGTCACTGTCTCTTTAAGCACAAATGTTAAACGTTATTTAACAATATTCAAATTTCCATTCTCAATTATCTTTTTTTTGTTTTTTTTAACGAGGTGAAACAAAAACAGACCCAGTCCACTTGGCCGATTAAAACGGACACAGTCCACTTTTCCGATGACCAAAACAGACCTAGTCTAAAATGGACCGGGTCCAAAAGTTTTATTAATAGCGCGGATTGTATACTTCAGCAAAAAATAAAGTATGTTAAAAAAAACGAATTAGAACGCATAATTTTTTTAATTCTCGTCTTTTCACAAAACATAAAAGTAGCCAGTTTTAGCCCTTTAAAAATTGCATTTTTATTTCAATAGCAAAAACAAAAAGTTTTTGTGCAAAAAGAGCGGGAATTTTTTGGAAAAACCCAGAAAAAATATTTACACCTATAACCTAAAAAAAATAAATTAAAAATAATTAATAAAAAATCAAAATAGACAGAAAGCCAAATTAATTAGAAAGAGTATAAAAATATATAAAAACAAAAACAAAAGCTACACGTTTCTGCGCTTCTCTGGACGTGTAATGGACAAATAAGTAAAATAGTTGCGCGTCGTCAGCAGAGGCTATTCTACTTATTTTACGACTAGAAACAAGCTAAAAATTTTTAATAAAAAATTTTAGTAAAATTATAAAAAAAATTTAAAAAGTAAAGAATGAAAAAGCTAAATATGCATAAAAGATTAAAGTTAGTTTTGGCAGCAAGGTTCTAGCACATGCAACAGACAAAAAGTTAACAAAAATTAATAATGCTTAATTTTTTAAAAAAATAAATGTATAGGATAATGTAAAGACGAACAATAGGATAATTAGATTGAAGAAGGTTAAGTTAGACGAAATTTTAAAAAAAAATTTTTAAAAAATATTTTTTAAAAAAAGCTTAGGGGCCTGTAATAGAAAAGATATAAGTAAAAAAGAAAGAAATTACCTGTTGGAGGGGCCTGATCCATATAGAAGTAAATAAAACAAAATTAAATAATATAAAAAAATAAATTAAATTAAAAATAATTTTAATTATAAAAATATTTACGGAACGAAAGAGATAGCGTGATT
>JASAMX010011954.1:0-31360 GCA_030248175.1 Microlaimidae sp. YZB2_3
TTTAGGACCAAACAGTATACAATTATTATATCTCTCAAGTATCCATTGCAATCAAAACTGTATCATGAAAAAAATTACGTCAGTTTTTAAAAAAACCATTTAACATAATATGTTAAATGGTTAAATTGACTATATTATAGTCAATTTGAAGTCAAGCGGATATTTTCTTTATGTATAAGATAAATGCCACAAATGTTGAGAAACTTTTAGTAGAAACAAAATAACATTAGCTACAGATTTAAAGTCCGTCCCTATGCTCACATTATAATATTTTGCCTTTTGATTTTAAATATTTCAATTAAAAAATGTTTACGAATTTAACTAGATTTCACCTCTCTACAAAACAAATTAAGCAAGTTATATACATAAACGCCGATATTAAATAACTTCAGCTTACTATGTAGCTTTGCAGTGTGATGTACACAAAGAATCAAGTGTTAAATTAAGTAGTTTGAATCAATGCAATAAATAAGTTTCGATTTCTGAGTAATAATTTTTTTATGAAAATAAAACATATATTAAAATGAACAGCAGTAAGTACGCATTATTTTTACAACCAAGAGCAACTGTAATCTTCTTTTGTAATCCACACAGAAACACTCATTCCGAATATTTAAAATCTACGGATACTGTTTTTATATATCGAATATATTTATTATTTTGAATGAAATTTAGCTTCAGTATTAAAACCGCACAAGTACAAATTTTCAACAAAATCTTCTTTAAAAATTAGGTGTTTATCATTTTTGGTTTATATATTTTTACTTTTATTAAAAATATAATATTATAAAAACCTAAAATTAAATTAGCATTTTTTTTTAAAATAAAAGTTCAAAAATAATTTTTACTAGAATTTTCTTTTAAATACTGGTATTCAAAAATTTTGGATCGGGTCCATTAAAACTGGGTTTGTCATTTTTGGCGGGAAGACTCTGGACCATTCAGAAAAACTCTTTTGGGCCGTGTCCAATTATTAATATTATTAATTTTCGACACGTATTAATTGATTTTTTTAAACAAATTTTATTCCAAACTTTTTTTAAAATTAAATACAAACAGTTCATTCAATTTTTTTGTTTAAAAAATTTACATTTAGTGTCTTTATGGGCGGTATAAAAATACTGGATCGGCTCAAAAAAGTCAACTCACTCCACAGGGTTTTCCCGCCAAAACAAGCGGACCCAGGCTTGTACTCACCAACATTTCCCGTCCGGATTTTTAAAAACTTAAAAAATAAAATTCGATAAATCTCGAATAAATCGAAAAACGAAGCATTTTGTAAAAATGCGTTAAATTTTTTGCATCTAAAATTTTTGGAACTTTAAACCCAATTTTTTATATATTTTGAAGTTTTTGAACAAAATTTTTTTCGTTTGGTATGCTCCTAATATTTTTTATTAGAAATTGTGGTTTAAGAGTAGCATAAAAAGTTATTTGCAGTTGTTTTCTTTAATTTGTGGAGTGGCAATTAACAAACATTCTGAAACACGAGCGTTTTTTTTTCGCCGTTTAATATTAAAAAGGATTCACCGTCGTGATTTAATAATCCTTTTTAAACTGTCCATAATCAATAAATTGTTTTATTATAAACGTGTATGTAAAACAACAATTTCCCAATCAAGAGCTAACAAAATGTATAAAATGTACGATAAAGTAAAACTAATGTCAAATTTATTTTTTAATGTTTTTTTGAATTCTATGAAAGTCTGGTAACTATTACTAACTTTTTATAGTGTTTGAATTATGCTAAATAATAAAAATAGTGCTATTATGCCGTTTATAATTAAGTTGTATTATGCTGTTTATTTTCAAAAAAAAATGTTAAAAAACCGAGTTTACTAAAAACCAACCAATATTTTACTTGTATTGGCTGTGTGGTAAAATACTCCTTATTTTGATGTTTTTGTTGCATTTGTTTTTAACAAATATGCCATTCTTTAGAGGTTTTTACTTGAAAAAATGTTTTGTGGTAATTTTTAGAGCGTTTGGTAAAATTTACGGGTTTGAAAATGGCTTGAAAAAAAATTTTTGCATATTTTGCACGTATGATGTGTTTTCATTGTGCCATAAAATTTAAACTCCTATAAGTATCATCCATCATGGGTGGCGCGGGAGCGCCACGGGGCGATTTAGCCCCGTGGCGCCGCGCCAACTATAATTAGAGAACGTGGGTAAATTTTGAAATTCAGAACCTTCTTCTTCTTCTTCTTATTATTATTATCATTATTATTATTCCAACGCTCCATCCTTAAAAGCGATATTCCTCATTCGTTACTGATTCATCAAAAATAAACATGGGCTCATAAGAAAGAGGAAGGAATTACGCAACTTTCTTAGGAAGCATTTTTTTGATTTAGGTCCTTGTTATCGATTTATTGATCAAAATAAAAAATTTGAAAAATACACAAATAAAAACTCCCAACAGGCACAATAACAGCCTTTTGGCAACAATAAGGATTGTACAGAGCAGACAACCAACATCCCCTCATAGAAATCGCACAAAAAAAGCAGACCGGTTTTAATTGGTGGCAGAAACGTCACCAGTTCCCAGCGCCATCTGCTTCAACCGCGCGGAAAACAGCGAAAAAAACAGAGTAGTTTTTTTAATTCTTGTATTACTGATGACAAAATTAATTCAAAGTTTTATTTATTAAAAAATAATAATAAGCGTCGGTGGCGCGGGAGCGCCACGCGCCAGTAGATAATCATCGGTGGTGCGGGGGTGCCACACTGCAATTTAACCCACCGCACCGCGCCAACTATACTTAGAGAACGTGAGTAAATTTTGTAACTCATGTTCATCATCGTTTTTTATTATTATTTTTACTTTAGAATTATAATTGCAATCATTGGCGCACGGCATCGCTGCAACTATATATAGAGAACGTAGGTAAACTTTGTCTGGAGCGCCATTGCACCGCACTAACTATAATTAAACAACGTGGGTAAATTTCGCAATTTAAATTCATCATCTTCTTATTATTATTTTTTATTTAAAAAAGTAAAAAGTAAAAAAGGCAACGGAATGATTATAAACATATGTCATTGCGTAGCTAAAACTATAGTTTATTAGGCTATTTTTTAATTTAATTCAAAAAAGTGGTAGACTAGCCTTGAAAAATGCTCTAAGAATAGAGCAGGAAAAAGGGGCGATTTTTCCCCGGCCGTATGTTTAGACAGAAAAGATGTGGACTAGTCTGAGATGGACATTATGTGGACTATAGAAAATTTGCACTTGGTTTGGCTAGCTGCTCACTAAATAAAAATTTCTACCATATGATAATGATTTGTTTATACATTGATCTAATCACGCAGCACTGTTGCATTTTTTTAGTTTGATAAAATGTCAATTGAAAAAATTATACTCACAGCAATCTTTGACAAACGCGAAATCGCCACTTTTTCAAATTTATAGTTGTTTCTTACACATACAAATATAACCTTCAAATTGAAAAAGTGGCGATTTTACGCTTGTCAAAGATTTCTGTGAGTATAATTTTTTCAATTGACATTTTATCAAACTAAAAAAAATGCAACAGTGCTGTGTGATTAGATCAATGTATAAACAAATCATTATCATATGGTAGAAATTTTTATTTAGTGAGCATTTGCCCAAACCAAATGCAAATTTTCTATAGTCCACATAATGTCCATCTCAGACTAGTCCACATTTTTTCTGTCTAAACATACGCCCGGGGAAAAATCGCCCCTTTTTCCTGCTCTATTCTTAGAGCATTTTTCAAGGCTAGTTGTTTTTATATCATCCGGTAAAGGTTTTTTTGTGCTTAAAGGATTTTTCTTAACAAGCTAGTAGCATAATTCATAATCTTTGGAAATTTTACATAATAACCGCTGTCTTTACTTGAGGCATTAAAAAGAAATAAACAAAGTAATTTGCAAAAAAATCTAATAGAAAGCAAAAATCAGCATTTATATCATGAAAGCAAAAATCAGCATTTATATCATTCTGATCCATTCTTATACATAGTTTTCTGTTACAAAAACAACCCTTGTGTAAAACAAATTTTTCTCAAAAAAAAAATGGAAAAAAATTTTACTTTCTAAAACAAATTGCAAAAATATTACTTATTTTTTGTACACAAAATCGTGGTCAATGACAGAATTGTTTGTAACCGTAGTTATCCTAAAATTTAATTAGTCATACGAAAGGATATTTTTTTAATTTTTTTTTAATATGAAAATTTAATGAGCGGTGTTTACTTGCTTAAGTATGTTCCTGTTTTTGGAGACAAATAAATAAAATAAATAAATGAGTAACTCAAAACCCAAAAAATTTTGTTTTCTAGAAGCTTTTACAATTATATTCTATCCAAAAAGATGGATATACATGTACGAATAACAACATTTTACAGGGGGATTTGTAAATAAAAGAGTCCACTAAGAATTTTTTAAGTAGGTTATATTGTTTCAACGTTTTGATAAAAAGCGGATATAGTTACTTTTTTATTTTTTAGTAGTTACAAATATTAGTAAAAATGGTTTTAAATTTGTTTTAATTTTAAGAATTTTTTGTTATAAAATGATACAAGGATACGTTTAAATTCTACTTTGTTAGTTTGGTATAAATTTTAATACCCAATAAAATTTTAATGCAAATAGTATGCACAAAATAAGCCACAAAAATAATTCAATCATCCAAAAAAAAACTTATTTAGATTCCAGTAAGAAATACATGGTGCTCCAACGAAATTTTTGGCGTATTTACAAATATCAGTTACTGATAAACAATAATACAATTACTTCTTTAAAAATGAAACAATGCAAGTACGACAACGCAAGAAAACAAGAACAAAACGAAACAAGACACAAGCACAGCATTGTTTAAATGCAAGTACGTAATTAAATGGTTTGAACAAGCAAGAAAGTACTATACCGATTCCTTTTTTCAGACAGAAATTTATTAAAAACAATAAATTAATTTGTTAAAAACAATTATTTTGGTTTAAAGAGTATCTAATAATGTGCTACATTATTAGAATTATTGGTTAAATTATATCTGGCTGAACTTGTACGTTTTTATGATAGATATGAGCGAACCAATTAAAATCATGCAGTTATCACGTGTTTTTGAAAAGAATTAGAACGCACAGTTTTTTTTTTAATTTCCGCCTTTTCCCAAAATATACAAAAATTAGTTAATTTTAACCCTTTAAAAACTTGCATTTTTTTTCCACATTGAGTAATTTGATAAAAAATTGTTAATATAGAAATTAATATTTAACATTAAACTGTTTTTGTTGAGTCGGCTCATTTAAGGTTTGATTTGCATACAAAAATCGAATTTAAAAAATAATTTGTATTCAATTTTAATTTCTTAAAATAATACTAAATTTTTGAGTTTTTTATATTAAAAAAATAAACCGCAAAAAGTTTTTAAAATATTAATTTTGTTAAGAGATGGAGATAGAGATAATACACCAATTTTTCAGTACTAACAACATTAATTCCATTGGTAGTTTCAGGAAAATTGTATGACAATCCGTGCATTACAAATAGATTTATTTAGGATACCTGTCCCTATAAATTTGTCTAAAAATAAAAATGTTTATGTTGAAATACCAAAAAATTGACAAACAAAAATAATAAATGCCTTTAAATATTAACCAATTCATGTTTCTATGGCTGTTACATAAATAATTACTCGAATGAACTAAAAAAATTCTCTTTTTAAATAAAGCAATAACTTTTATTAGCGGTATCAATGTATGTACAGGTTGTACAAGCAACCAAAATATGAAAAAATTAAAAGTTTTGATAGTTCCTTAAACGTTATCAAAACTTTTTCAAACTGTAATGATGTGAAACTATAACGTGCACAATTTCACCAAGTATTAAAAGCAAGGCATGTGTTTAAAAAGTAAATAAAAAAACAAAAAAATTACCAAGCTACACTCTTACCGTGTTTTTTTTAAGTTTAAAAACGTAAACATTTTTTATGCTAGAGTAGAATGTTCTGTAAAACAACTATAAAATACACAGCAAGAAATTCAAGTTAAAAACTCAAGTACACGCGTTTTAAACACGAAAAACATTTATTTAAAAAAACACACTAATTATAAACAATTTTTAAAGTCAGTAAAATATTTTTTCCACTGGTTGTTATTTCGTTTTCTTTAGGATTTTTGTAAAATTTAAATTCTTAGATCCGCCTTTAAAAAACCTGTACCTTAATTTTTACTAATGTGTGTTTTATAAATTTTGTTTCATTGTAATTAATTAATATTAACATTTTAATTTACTGATTTTTTTTTGGAAAATTGCGTTGAAAAAATTTATCTATACAACACAATCGGACAATATATTAGTAACAAGGAAATAAAATTATAAAAATTGTAAAACTCTTTTGTGATCCTTAAATTTAATCATTAAAATATGTGTACCGGATATCAGCAAATATATCTATTCGACAATAAAATAAGTTCCGTGTGGGCGAGCCTCTCCTCCATATCCGCCAATTTCTGCTGCAGAGCCGATTCTTCGCTTCTAGTCTGGCGATTTGATTTGTTCTGGTTGAATTCATTTTTTTTTAGGTATGTTTAACGTAAGTGGGTAAAAACCAAAAGGTACATTAAAGGTTTAATCATAGTTTTTTATGAGATAATACTACATTTTATTGAATAAGAAGCTATACTCTGGTATAAAAAGGATGTAATAAGATAAATTTGTGTTAAAAATTCACGTTTTTGGAACAAAATTTAGTATAAAAAAAGTACTTAAAATTTTTTCGAGAAAGGGTCAGATTTCAGAGGTACTTACTTAAAATAAGTACTTAAAAGAGGTACTTACTTAAAAAAGTACTTAAAATTTTCTCGAGAGAAGGTCAGATTTCAGGGTCAGAGGGGGTCAGATTTCAAAATCTAGAGTGGGTCAGGGGTAAAAAATTCGAAAATTTGGGAGGAGGGGGCTCTCTGGTTTTTTTCTAGGAGGGGGGGGGGCGGCAAAATTTAAGCGAGGCTAAGGGGGACGGGGTGTACCTCACCCTACCCCCTATTTTCATTTATGATTCAGCCCCCCTCCCTACCTCCGAATTTTCGGCACGCTGAAATAAAAAAAGTATTTACGGTTGTGTATGTAATAAATTTGCTGTGAAAACATTTTTTGTGGCAATATTTCTTGAGCACAGTTTACGCGGAAAAAATTTAAGGGAGAGAATTATTTCTACCTCAAAACGTCAACTGTCGTCCCTAGCCTCAAAATTTTGGAACCCCCTCCTCAAAAAAAATCGATAACCCCTTCCCTTCCCACAAATTTTCAAATTTTTTACCCCTGACCCCCTCTAGAATTTAAAATTTGACCTCCCTCTCCTCACAAGAAAGTTTAAGCACTTTTTTAATACTATTTTTTTCCAAAAACGTGAATTTTTATTGCAAATTCATGTTTTTACACCCTTTTTATACCAGAATATCGCTTTTTATTCAATAAAATGTAGTATTATCTTATAAAAAAACAATTATTAAACCTTTAATGGTTTAAAAGTATGTTGTTTTAGACATTGAACCCCACCTGACGCTGACCCCCTCTAGGTTTCAAAAGTTTCCACCCCGAATCGACCCCCCAAAAAAGCCAGGGGGTTCGACCCCCCTGGGATCCCCTCCTATATTATGTCATCTACCCGGAACAAAGACTCTCTTCTATGTTTATAGCCAAAAATGACTTTTTTTGAAGGTACATTTTATAGCTGTTTAGAAAATTTTTTAAAAGTTCTTTAACCAACATAAATAAATAAATATTTGTTAGATTGCTGAGAGTCTGGTGGTTCTAAAATTATTTTTTTCTTATCCTTACCAATTTTGTATAGCAACTGCTCAAAAAGGTCTCAAAATTCAGCCGTGAAAAAAATTAAAATTTAATTAAAAAAAATTGTGATGGAAAGCGCGTGGCAGTATAGGTCAATTAAATAAAACATAAATATCGTTTTTTTATAAGTCTTCATTACGCCCGCTTTCATTTGCATTTTATCATATTCAAATTTTTGTCGCCGTCTTATTTTACGTAAAACTTGCTTCCAACACGTGTTAAGCCTAAGGCACACATAAAAATAATTATAACGTAACAAAATTTTTTGTACAACACAGAGTACCACGGTGGTTCTTTCTATTGCCAATCCCTCTTATTTTCCTATTACCGTACCCCTCACCACCGTGTCCCGACTTGACCCCCGGTCAAGAGGGTGTGTCGTATAAATCCCCACACGCATAGGTTAATTAATTACCGCAATTTAGGTGCTCTTTTCACATTTTTAAACTGAGCTATTACAATCGGGAAAAACCCTTGTTTTCAATAATCAAGGAAAAGAAGTGTCCTAGTGTGAGGAACACAGGGATCAAAATACCGGCTTGTCCCCTTTTGTTCGTTACATAACTGGAGCCGATAACTAAAGAACTGGTACTTTTTTGTAGTTACCTCCATGGTGGCTAATTTTTTCTTTG
Organism: Microlaimidae sp. YZB2_3; assembly: GCA_030248175.1. Taxonomy (NCBI): domain Eukaryota; kingdom Metazoa; phylum Nematoda; class Chromadorea; order Desmodorida; family Microlaimidae; species Microlaimidae sp. YZB2_3. The sequence goes on from JASAMX010011954.1 coordinate 8,451, forward strand.
GTTTTTCCCTCCGCGACACTTGTTCTTCTTGTGGTTTTTAATTTTTTTCTAAAAATCGTTTTTCAACGCTGACTCTGAGGTAATCCTTGCATCTAGGATTTTTATATTTATATATCGATATTATTGTGTATATTGTGTACTGAGCTTAGACCCCCACCTAGAATCTCTTGTGAGGCAAGGACTACAATCGTAAATCTTTTCATTTTCAAAAAATTTTCGGTTAAAAGCCTCAAAAAAATGAGTATACAACAGATACCGCCACCTCAAACCAAGGATTCAAACCAAGGTCTCAATTCAAAAAGAGGTTTGGTCGGTGATCTTGGGCTTGAAAAGTCAGCAGGTAGGGAGGATGCATATCAAAATGTTTCAGGTGATCCAGCAAATATACCAATATTCGCTTTTCCTAGTTTTAGCGCAGTCGGGATGCGGGTAATGCCTTTGACGGGCAACACTGTGTACCCCACTAGCGCTGGAACTCTAGAGAGGGGTGACCATTTATCTCGGCGTTCAACCGATCTTGATCCTGTCAGCAATCAAGTGTCAACCAAGACACAACGTAAAGCAAGCAAAACGACCACAGCTACTGAGTGGGAGAAACAGCGCCGTGCAGATAAAGCCAAGGATCGTGAGGAACGTGCAAGGCGTCGGCAACAAAGTCAGGAAACTTTGCTCAAAAAAGGTAGGTTGGGCGCTGAGGTAACCGGTCACATTGGGCAAACCGACTTGCGTGGAGACCTTGGGGGAATAAATATAATGGTTAATCAGGGGAAAAATAACCATTTAGAAGAAGAAGGCGAGGTCTTCTCTGCAAGCGGGGCGCCTCTTGAAAATGAAGGGCCGAATAAATCTGGTAAACGATTAAAAACGAGGAAATTACATAAGCAGTTCTCTAGCGCAGAATCGTCGGAGGATTCCATAGATAGCGTCCCACCTCCCAGCCATGTAGGGGAAGTGAGGTCAACCCAAGATGGGGGGAACCCTCAACCCAATTCCCTTCCTTCAAAAATTGAGCAACAAATTTCCCAGTTAGTGACTATGGTTGGAAATTGTATGGCTATGTTTTCTGAAACTCAGTCTTGATTAGCCAAGGTTGAGCAAAACCAGCAGCTGGTTGAGGGGATGAGGAGTGGTGAGCGGGGTTATCCGTCTGCTCCTCTTCACCCCAACGCTACCCTTGACCCCCCACAAACCTTTCGGTCGGAACCTCCTCAGAAAAATAATAACCATTTTTTTACCTGCGATCAAAAAATGCAAGAATTACCCGCTCAGCAAGGACAGAAAGTCCGCTATATGAAAATTGACTTTGCAAAATTATTCCCTCCTGCCTTGGGAAGTTCACCGGGGAGAAAAATACCATAGCCTTTGGAGCCTGGCTAAGGGAATTTAATTCAATAATGGATGGAGGTGGAATAGAGTGGGAAGATAGGACTCTTTACATAGGTCAAGCTCTAGAAGGTTTCGCTAAGCAAATATACGACGACCTAGAATTTTATATTTGTGACGATTATAGCCTAGTTCTTGAGCACTTACAGGAAAATTTCGACGACATGACTGGTACTGTCGCAGACCAATTACACACCAGAGTCCAGGCTGAAAATGAGTCGGTAGAACAATTCGCAGCGCAAATCTGTAAGTTAGTTAACGCAGCCTATCCTGCAGAAAATTATTCTTTAGATCAACGTGCTGAAAATCGTATCAGATATTTCTGGAATGGTCTTAAACCTGATATTAGGCATATTAGTGAGAATTAGGCATGGTAGATTGTCCAAGCAAATTTGTACAAGCTGTTTGTAAGGCAAGCAAAGCTGAGAATTTGATTAAAGCCTATCAGAAAAAGAAACCCTTTGTTGCTTATTCTGCGCCTCCAACTTCTTCTCCAAGTGGTGGGGGAGGTTTTCCCAACCGCGGGGGGAGGAATACACGCGGGATGTCTTGTCAGAATAACAATAATAGTAATAATAATTCGCAAAATCAGAATGGGGCAAACCCTCCATCTAATTACCACAACAAGGGTCAAGTAACCAGGCAGGAAATACTTCCTCCGGGAATGTCAATAATGGAAGATGGACGCCGGATGGCCGGCCAGTCTGTGATTATTGTGGTCGCGTGGGACATTATAGCCGTTTCTGCTGGTATAAACCGGGAACCAATAGAGGTAATTATTGAGGAGCTCAAATGTCATCTAATTGGAGTGCAAACAATAATAATAACAATATGGGGTTTAATAACGTGAGACAACAAAATTATCAAAACCAAAATAGTTTTCAGCAAAATCAAAATAACTTTCCACAAAACGTCAATCCTCAACAAGGTAATTTTTACCATCAAAATTTGAATAATTCTGCAAACAGTAGTTATACACCTCATGTTATTCAGCCAAACATGGGAAACAGTAACTACCAAACTGTGCAACAGGGCCCTTCAAATCAGATATCATCTATCGCACCACCTGGTAATATGGGGGGTTGGAGCGCCACTACAGCAACAGTAGAACCTTGCATTCCACCTGCGGTCGGGTCGGTTGGACCGGCTTTTCTTCGAGAGGAGAGAGACCAATATGGTTCCTCTCTATTTCGGGGAGAAGCATCGCCCATAAACGACCAAATAGGGAATACACCTAAAGCACCAAAAATTATTAAACCAAACGGCGCAGATAAACCAATAACCCTTAGTTCTACAAATACAATACAATACCTATTTGGAGTCAGCGTCTACAAATCCATATATTCAGGATATGTGAAATATGACAACGACCGCGGGGAAAAAAAGCAGAGATACACAGGAGGAAAGTATGTCCACAAGAGTGACAAGCGATATAAAACAGAGGGAGTAGTAAATTCTAAACAAAGTTAGAACAAGGAACTGAACCCTAATTTCATGAATAATTTAACCGACGCTAATCATAAAAACTTTGAAGAGGCAGGAGACAGATCTTTGCAAGGCATGGACGGAACCGGGATACTTTCCTGGGGAGAAGAGATGCCTTTAGCAGAAGTATCGTCTTCCAACGACAGATTCCTTCTCAGCAAGGATAAACTAGTCGTTAACCCACCTTCTTCAAATTACCACTCACAAGTTGAGGCCATATCCCACTCTCATTCACAAGTTAGCGTCTCACAAAGTCCAAAAAATGTCAAAACGTCGCAAATATCAGATTTCCATATCTACAACCCTCATAAGGTACCTAAACAAATACCGCAGTCGACGGTCAAAACAAACATGGAATTTGGGATCAGCTCGTTTGTTCTTGAGACTCCCCCAGACAATGATACTTCCTTGCTCATCACAGAACAGCAGTCCGATCCTCAATTTCGAGATATTTACAAATACCTAAGTCTTAAAACACTTCCAAAAACACGGGCTAATCAAAAGAAAGCCATTTGCTGGTCTAAAAATTATTTTCTCAGAGATGGTTTTCTCATGCGTACAGTGGGTCAAAAACGACGTTGTAGTCCTCAAATTGCAAGTCAAATTGTCTTGCCCCAAGGTCAACGACGCCTTGAAGCTTTGAAATCTGCACATGATGATATTTTATCTGCTCATCTCGGTACCCATCAAACACTGGCAAATCTGTTGCTTCGATTCTTCTGGCCAAAAATGAGTGATGATGTTAAGCAATATGTGAAATCCTGTGATATATGTCAGAAACGTAAATCAGATACCCAAGCGGCTCGACCAGAGATGGTATTTATAACCATAGGAAACATTTTTGATCAGATGGCCATGGATATCATAGGTCCTTTGACACAAACCAAACGTGGAAATAAATATATATTGGTTGTCACGAAATATCTGACCCGCTATGCTATGTGTTTTGCGTTGCCTGACCAAAAGGCTGAAACCATAGTAAGAATTATCTTAGAAAAGGTCATCACTACACACGGTTGTCCGTTGGAAATCCTCACAGATCAAGGTACAAATTTCCAAAGTCAGTTATTAGCCCAATTGTGCGAGATCACAGAAACAGAGAAAATCTTTACAACTGCATATCATCCTCAAACAAATGGACTAACTGAGCGTTTCAACTGTACATTGACAGCAATGCTTACTCCTTATGTTAATTAGCATCACGATGATTGGGACTTTGCTTTACCATTTGTAACAAGTGCTTAGAACTGGTCCCCTCAAAAATCCATTGGAGAAAGCCCTTTTTATCTGATGTTTGATCGTGATATGCGGGTTCCTATTGATGTCAAATATCAATTGGCTCGCTCCCCATATGTTGACTATGAAGACAATTACTTGGACCATGCAAGGGTAGTTATGACTCAAGCTTGCGACCTTGTCAAACAGGTATTACCTAAAGCACAGGAACGTCAGAAGCGTAACTACGATAAAAGAGTGCACACCAAACCTATCTCAATTGATAGCCTTGTCCTTAAGTTTAATCCCGCTATTAAACCCACTGAATGCGCTAATGTTGTTAGTCGATGGGCAGGACCATACAATGTCCTGGATTTTGACAAAGCAAAGGGTATTGCAAAACTTACGCTACCATCTGACGCTAAACACAAAGTCGAATGGGTTAATTTGCAATGACTTAAACCGTATACACCTCGTGTTGACACTACTAAGTCAGAACGACGCATACAACCTGCACGTGCATGTAAAGCACCGGCAAAACCAATAACATTATGTGACTCTTCAAACTTCATTGCCAACACACATCTTTAACCAAAATGCAAATTCAATTACCTTCGAAACAGCGATAATAATGGTGTAGACAGAAAAATGGAACTTAAAATACAGAATTCTGGAAAGAATTCATTTGAAAGAAAATTCTGAGAAACCAGACTGTATACAATTGGAAAAACCTAAGGGTACATCTAATACCAAAAGGTCCAACAAAAGTCGCCGTAAACACCTCATCAATCGTCAAAAAGGTTGCTATCGATGTGCTGAACTTCAAGTCCATAAAATAATAACACCGCTAAAATTCCCAAAAACAAGCCTTGAACCACACCTCAACTATTTACTACCATGGATGTGATACTCGAAACATTTGAACACGACAATGTAGACTCCTTGATGCTGTCAAACGCATACATTTTTAGTTTGTGTTAAGTTAAAATAATAATTACTCAAGTACATACATACCACACGCATTCAACATATTATTACATGCATATATCAAAAAAGTCAGTAACAGAAATAAAATCGCATAACCGCCTAAACAACCGATGTCAAGACGTGAAGACTGGAATCTGTGTATGCAAAAAATGAAAAACGTAAAAATTATTGAGTGAGGTTATTCCTGGGTCTGATCAGCCCATCTCAAAGGAATACAACTTAATGGGCCCTACCTAAGAAAATGTATTTAAAGGCATACACCAAAATAGGTAAAAAAGGTATAAAGGTTGAAAAAGTATTAAAGAAAAGTGCACACGAAAAATTAATATTACATACTAAACAAGCGCGCTAGAGTGGTACTGTCCAACCACACGAAATCGCGATATAATAAAGGTATAAATGTTGTATTATTGATGAAATAAGTACGTTATGAATTGAAATTGAAAATACACATGGATCTTTAGGTTGTTAGGTTATTTTTTTCTCTTATTTGTTTTGAAATATAACAGTGCAAAATCACACAGCAGCGTAACGTACTCGCACTCAAGGATCCCTTCTTCTACTTGTCGTACCAATAACATGGAGTTACATTCATTAATCAAATCAATGTGGTTCATTTTATATGTAATGCCTCGTGTGTTAAGGCCATCATTTCCGTAACTCTTATTTTTCATGGCCAACTTATTATTAATTATTGTATAAATACAAGTATATATCTTCATAGTTGGCATTACTCTAATTACATGTGTCAACCTTGTTTTTTTTCGTTTTGTATAGTATTATTACAAACACATATTATGTTTATCTAAAATTTCCCCATTTTATAAATGTTTAGCATTATACTCAGTTTCAAATATCCTTTATTCTATTTTCTATTTTTGTGTTTCTTTAGTTACACTGTACATATAGTTCTCTCAAAAATATTTTCTACACAGTATACTAATATTAATTTTTTTTGTTTTGTGTTGTTATTGGTATGAATAAGTAGTGAAGGAAATCAAGAAATATATTAATTCTATTTGTAATTTAGTAAATCCGATGATTCATATGTATTGCTTATCACTGGCCTATCTCTGCTCTTTAGGAATTGTTGTCACTGTATTATTATATAATTGTTATGTATACTCTAACAAAACTCCAAGTGAACTTTTGCAATTTCATACTTATCGATTTGGAAGGAATTTATAAGAACGTTCTTTCTAGTTGTAATTGATTTATCTAATAGCAAGAACAGTCATCATGATAAACTTACTTCCACTTATAAACAATAAATTTCTTCCTGCTGCTACTTACAAACAATTTCTATAAATTCGTACTCGTCTGCTGTTCAAATTGTGTATCTAACAAACTCAATTTTTTTATGAAGAATATTAATTTTCAAGTGATACAGACTGTTTTTGATTCAATTGCTAAAAGTCGCCGACCTTCCGATACATTCCGATGATAATTGCTATTTATTTGTCTACGTGTATTTTTTTACTTGTCTCTTACTTTTTTTGTGCTTTACTTGTGTTTTTGTAGTACCGTAATTTGTGTTTTTTCAATTGTTTATTAGTGTAACTTCTTACCTGTGAATTGTTGTGTTTTGTGTTGTATTTTTTTGTGTGATACTAGTCTTTTGGTGTGATATCCTTTATGGAGGCAAAAAATTTACATAGGGTGCCTAGCCGCTAACTGCTGGCCCCTCTGTTTGTTTAAAAAAGGGTTTATTGTGTTAGGTAAGGTACCCCGCTCTCATCCACGCTCCGCCCATGTCGGTATGCTTCCCTTAGCTGGGGACAGCTAGGGACTGGTGGGGGAGGTGTGGCGGAAAGCGCGTGGCAGTATAGGTCAATTAAATCAAACATATAATATCGTTTTTTTTAAGTCGTCATTACGCCCGCTTTCATTTGCGTTTTATCATATTCAAATTTTTGTCGCCACATATGTCAATTAAATCGTTCCATGCAGTAAAAAGGCTCCCTACGGTGTATGGGCAGTAAAGGGGTTTGTATCACGGTTTTGCGTGTTAACTACTGACTGGTTGTGTCTACCGTTTTGATTAAACCCCCTTAGTTGGCAGCCCCAGCTTAGGTTTATTTATGCTTAACCTATTTTTATGGATATTAATTGAGACGCCAACAATCTGCAGTTGGTCTCGGCCAATTTTGGTAGGAAAATGTGTTAAGCGGAGATAATTCAGTGGCTGACTGAGTTATCTCCTTGAGATAGGAAAGCGACCTTGATAACTTTTTAATATGGCGGAATGGCCTCGATTCTATCGTATTTGGTACAGGTACCATTTTTAAGAAACTTGCATGTAAATTAAGTTTTAATTATACTCTTTATGCTAAGCTAGTTAGGTGAAATAACCCTTTGGAAGGGAGTTGCCAATAGCTCCTTCCCGCATTGTCACCCTGTTGTAACCAAGTTTTTTAAAAAACAAACTTTTATTAAACCGCTCAGTAAGACCTCTAACACTAGTCTCACATATGTATTTTATACTCTAAAATTTCACTTTGGCTAAAAAGTATAGCCATTGTGGTAAATCAAAATTACGTTTAAACGTCTTTCAAGCTAAAGCCTTCGCTAAATTTTGCTCAAACACTTTTGTCGTGCATAATGCAATGTTTACTAACATGTTCGCCACAACGCGGTCAGTTATTGTAACATAATTTTTTTGAAATAAACCTCTAGTGTAATCTGTCATAAACATCTTTATTATCGCGCTGAGAAATCGCCAGCGTATTCAAACGTCTTATTTTACGTAAAACTTGCTTCCAACACGTGTTAAGCCTAAGGCACACATAAAAATAATTACAACATAACAAAATTTCTTGTACGACACAGAGTACCACAGTGGTTCTTTCTATTGTCAATCCCTCTTATTTTCTTATTACCGTACCCCTCACCACCATATCCAGACTTGACCCCCGGTCAAGAGGGTGTGTCGTATAAATCCCCACACGCATAGGTTAATTAATTACCGCAATTTAGGTGCTCTTTTCACATTTTTAAACTGAGCTATTACAATCGGGAAAAACCCTTGTTTTTAATAATCAAGGAAAAGAAGTGTCGTAGTGTGACGAACACAGGGATCACGATACCGGCTTGTCCCCTTTTGTCCGTTACAAAATTAAAATTAAAAAAGGGAATATTAAATAAAAATGCCTCATAATACAATTTAGCTAGATTTTTAGGCTTTGCTTAGGTAGGGTGGTAAGAAAGAATAAATCTGATTAAAAACAAGTTTAAATTAGCTTTTAAGCAAAAACAAATTTGTTGTCAATATTTTTGGGGGTCCATGTGACTATCAAATTTATAATTTCTTTGTAAATTTTTGTATTCTCCAGACGGTGCAAGTCCCATACGGGTTGCCCACGACTCGCTCCCGCCGACTCGCTCCCGGCCCAACTCGCTCCCAGCCCAACTCGCTCCCAGCCCAACTCGCTCCCAGCCCAACTCGCTCCCAGCCCAACTCGCTCCCAGCCCGACTCGCTCCCAGCCCAACTCGCTCCCAGCCCAACTCGCTCCCAGCCCAACTTGCTCCCAGCCCAACTCGCTCCCAGCCCGACTCGCTCCCAGCCCGACTCGCTCCCGTTTAAAACTGTAAACGCATTTTTATAACAATATTAGTTTAGTAAAAAATGTACATATGACAAAAAATTATATAACAAAAGGAAGATGGATTTTCCTAAGCCTAAGCCTAAGCCTAAGCCTCAGCCTAAGCCTAAGCCTCTTTACTGTGCGATAAAGCATAATGTCTAATAATACACTGCATCACGCATTGCATCAAATCCATCTTCCTTTTGTTATATAATTTTGTGTCATATGTACATTTTTTACTAAACTAATATTCTGTTATAAAAATGCGTTTACAGTTTTAAACGGGAGCGAGTCGGGCTGGGAGCGAGTGGGGCTGGGAGCGAGTTGGGCTGGGAGTGAGTTGGGCTGGGAGCGAGTCGGGCTGGGAGCGAGTCGGGCTGGGAGCGAGTTGGGCTGGGAGCAAGTCCGGCTGGGAGCGGTTTGGGCTGGGAGCGAGTCGGGCTGGGAGCGAGTTGGGCTGGGAGCGAGTTGGGCTGGAAGCGAGTTGGGCCGGGAGCGAGTCGGCGGGAACCAGTCGGGCCATACGGGTCCCATACATGTACTAATTATCGATTTGACTGATCGATAAGTAAAATATGCATGTGAAACACTCTTATACCCCAAATTAGACTCGTAGATCTCAATTTTGAGGTTATTTTTTTGATTTAAGTCTTCTGTAAAAAGTTATTAAGTCATAAGTCCTAGTGCTCTGTTGTTATAATTCTCTGCAGGTGGCGGAAATCAAAAATTTGCATAAAATTTATAAGGAATACCGCGGCGGTGTAATGCTCGGCGGTTTAATGTCCGGCGTTCAAGTGCTGGCCTTCAAATTTCCGGACACCATTATTTTAGGTCCGTATAAAAACCCCATGGACAAATTCCCCATAGGCCAAAATTCCCATAAACATTACAAAATCCCCATAAAATGGTGCAAATTCCCCATAAATATAATGCTTTGCAATATTTTCTTTAAATTTTGACACTGGAAAAATACAAAAAAATTTTATCATGATAAAATTTCGCTTGATTTTAGGGTTTTGCTTAGGCTTAGGAAAAAATTAAAACATTTTTAATGCTTTTATGATTAAAAGTTTTTTTAACACATTTTAGTTTGCAAACGCATTTTTAATTGTTATAGGGAGTTTGCACTACATTATAGGGAATTTTGTCATGAGGATTATACACTACTTTTATGGGGATTTTGCACCTCAACATTATTTTACCGTGGAGAAGTTGGCATGCTTTCCTGCCGGTCTTCCCGCCGGCTTTCCCGCTGGCTCACGTTTCTATGTGGTGTTTAAGCAAAAATGACAACAAGTATTTATGAAAATAGCTAAAAACTAATGAAATATGAATTTTCTACTCTCTTAATCTTCGTCAGCCATTTTTTAAAAAAAATCTGCTAAAATGGCAGAATATTCAGCCAATTTTCACGCGGCTAATAATTCTGCCAAATTGGCAGATAATTTTAATTATTTTGGCAGACATTTAATTCACCAAACCGGCAGACAATATTCTCCGCTAATTTGGCAGGTATGGGTCAACCAATAGAGCGAAATTAGATCTGCCATTTTGAAAGTCTTTTTATTTTTTTTAGATTTTGTAGACTATTTTGTCAATTTTAAAAATACTAATAATTGTTTTGAAAGGTATGTTTAATTTATGTATTTAATAGTTATTATTGCAGGGTAAAATTATTTGATATTATCTGGGGGTGCCAAAATGGGCAACCACAAGGTAAAATTATTTGGAAGTGATATTTTTGGGATCAGCGTGACTATGGAATTAAAACGAGTACAAACACAACGCATAAATCTCCAATGGAATTTTTGGGGGTGGTGATGGGTGTGCCAAAATGGGTATCCATAAAATAAAAGTATTCAAGAGGGATATTTTTGGAATCAGCGTGACCGTTGGATTAAAAGAAGTATAAACATAACGCGTAAATCTCCAATGCAATTTTTTTGGGGGAGGGGTACCCTGGGGGTGCCAAAATGGGTAATCACTAGGTAAAATTATTCTATAGTAATATATCTGTGATTAGCGTGACTGTTGGATTAAAACGAGTATAAACACAACACATAAATCTCCAATTCAATTTTTGGGGGTGGTGATGGGTGTGTCAAAATGGTTACCATGAGGTAAAATTATTTGAGAATGATATTTTTGGGATCAGCGTGACCGTGGGATTAAAACGAGTATAAACGCAACGCATAAATCTCCAATGAATTTTTTTTGAGGGGGGCGGGTGCTACCCGGGGGTGCCAAAATGGGTAACCACAAGGTAAAATTATTCAATAGTACTATATTTGTGATTATCGTAACCGTGGGATTAAAATGAATATAAACACAACGCATAAATCTACTATGCAATTTTTGGGGGGTATCCTGGGGGTGCCAAAATGGGTAACCACAAGGTAAAATTATTCAAAAGTGATATTTTTGGGATCAGCGTGACTATGGGATTAAAACGAGTATAAACACAACGCATAAATCTCCAACGCAATTTTGGGGGTGGTCAGGGGTGTGCCAAAATGGGTAACCACGAAGTAAAATTATTTGAGAGTGATATTTTTGGGATCAGCGTGACTCTGGGATTAAAACGAGTACAAACACAACGCATAAATCCCAATGGAATTTTTCGGGGGTGGTGATGGGTGTGCCAAAATGGGTAACCACACGGTAAAATTATTTGGAAGTGATATTTTTGGGATCAGCGTGACTATGGAATTAAAACGAGTACAAACACAACGCATAAATCTCCAATGGAATTTTTGGGGGTGGTGATGGGTGTGCCAAAATGGGTATCCATAAAATAAAAGTATTCAAGAGGGATATTTTTGGAATCAGCGTGACCGTTGGATTAAAAGAAGTATAAACATAACGCGTAAATCTCCAATGCAATTTTTTTGGGGGAGGGGTACCCTGGGGGTGCCAAAATGGGTAATCACTAGGTAAAATTATTCTATAGTAATATATCTGTGATTAGCGTGACTGTTGGATTAAAACGAGTATAAACACAACACATAAATCTCCAATTCAATTTTTGGGGGTGGTGATGGGTGTGTCAAAATGGTTACCATGAGGTAAAATTATTTGAGAATGATATTTTTGGGATCAGCGTGACCGTGGGATTAAAACGAGTATAAACGCAACGCATAAATCTCCAATGAATTTTTTTTTTTTTGGGGAGGGGAGCGGGTGCTACCCGGGGGTGCCAAAATGGGTAACCACAAGGTAAAATTATTCAATAGTACTATATTTGTGATTATCGTAACCGTGGGATTAAAATGAATATAAACACAACGCATAAATCTACTATGCAATTTTTGGGGGGTATCCTGGGGGTGCCAAAATGGGTAACCACAAGGTAAAATTATTCAAAAGTGATATTTTTGGGATCAGCGTGACTATGGGATTAAAACGAGTATAAACACAACGCATAAATCTCCAACGCAATTTTGGGGGTGGTCAGGGGTGTGCCAAAATGGGTAACCACGAAGTAAAATTATTTGAGAGTGATATTTTTGGGATTAGCGTGACTCTGGGATTAAAACGAGTACAAACACAACGCATAAATCCCAATGGAATTTTTCGGGGTGGTGATGGGTGTGCCAAAATGGGTAACCACACGGTAAAATTATTTGAGAGTGATATTTTTGGGATCAGATTAATAAATAAGTAAATTTGACTAATAATAATTATTATACCATTTTAAACGAAACAAATTTGTAATTCGTGAAATTCACGTGAAAATATTACTTATCGCTTATAAATTTAGGAATTAGAAACAAATTCACGTGAAAACGCTAGTTTGCAACACTGTTCAACCTGTGCAACACATTCTGAGATAAATTACACACTTTTTGGTTGCAAATATATGGTACTTTATAAAGAGTTACGTGCAAATTGATCATAGAAGTTGTTAATTAGTCATTGCAAGATAGACCATCAAAGAGTGTTAATTAAACATGAAATGCAGAAATGCGTTTGCAAAGCAAATTTTTAAATAATTTTCTTCATTAATAAAAACATGCAAACAAAGGTGTTACGGTTTCCTGAGCAACCCTAGCTTTAAAATCAAGCTAAAATTCAAATCAATAGGTTTCATTTATGTCATCTATGAATTAAAATTTAACAAAAATATTGCAAACGCATTATTTTCATGGTCAATTAACACAACTTATTGGTCAATTTATACCCTTTTATCGTAAATTTAGCCTGGTGTCAATTGTTTTGTGGACTTTTTGTACGGTTCCTTAAAAGAAATAAAATTTACAGAGATAAAATCGTAATTTTTGACAGAGGGGAATTTCAATTTTTGAAAATGTAGAGAAATAGACATCTTTTTTATAAAACAGCAAAATTAAAGCACAAAAATATTAAAATAGTGAAAAAACGTGTAAAGAAAGAAAACATACCTTAAAAAATTTCTCTTTTTTTATTCTAATTATTAATAAAAATACCAATAACTTAATAACAATCGACACGCGATGAACAAAAAAAGATGGCGGCGTATTTTTTAGGATTTTAAATTTGGTGAACTTTAGTCTGCCATTTTTGGGAAAACTCTCTGCCAGTTTGGCAGAATCAATGGTGGCTGAATATAGTCTGCCATTTTTAGGCGATAAAAATTTAAGAGAGTAATTAGTTTTAATGTTCAAATATAAAGAAAAAAATACTTTAAAAAAACCACCACAAACACAAAACAGCAAACAAAAACAGCAAGCAGAGCAGCGAGAGCCAGCAGCGTTCGCGCCGTACTTGCGCCGTCTTCCAACCCATTTCATTTCTCATTTTTCCTATAACCCAGTTCCACGTTTTCAAGTCTTTTTCATGAAAACAGACAAAGCCAGCAATTTTTAACGGAGCCAGCGAGAGCCAGCAATAAAAAATCGACTTCAACACGCGCACAAACCGAACAGAATATTGAAACACATAAAGAATTAGACAGAACACACAAATATATTCTACCCTAAAAAAGAGAAGATAAAAAATTATATCCAAAATAAAGCGCCACCCCCCCAGAAAACCTAAAATACCACCACACAAAATATTAAAAATATAAATATATTATTTTTAAAAAGTGGGGGATACAACAAATGCCCCCCCCCCCCCCCCCCAGACTCCTCTTATAACTATAAAAAACATAACACTTATATACACATATTCACAAAATATTTATTTACAGTATAACAGTTTCTATAACTAAAAAATACATTATAATATATTTTTATAAAAATTATTGAATAAATGAACCGTTAGATATCGCAGTAACCACCTACACTACATTCTATTTTCTCACTCCAAAACACACAAACAAAATAATATAATATATTTAATATTAAATAATACTGAACAATACACAATAACAATACTAACTTACAAACCCACCTATTAGCCTACTAATCCAATATACAATATATATCAATTAGTTTTAATGTTCAAATATAAAGATTTTAATTAAAATACGTTTTTTTATAAAAAAAACTTTAGCATGCGTTTGCGCCGCTCTGCGCCGTCTTCCGACCCTAATTTACTACTTTCCCAAAACCCCAACCCCTCCAACCTAACCAAAAAGGCAGCAAACAGAAAAGCAGCAATGCAGAGCCAGAGCCCCCGCACGCCCCGCCCACCCGCCCCCCCCACCCATCCCCTCCTATCCCACACCCCTCCCCCACAACCCTACATAACAGAACAGCCAGCCCCAAATCTGCCACCAGCCACCCCAAAAATAACCCCACCCCCTACCAACCACCCACAACCTATAAACACTCTATAAAAAAACAACTAATACACACACATAATCTATCACACACTAAAACAGAAGAAAAAAATTATAAGCACCAAAAAACGCCCCCATCAACCCCCACCCAAACACACAACAACTCCACCCATCCAACAAAAAATATTAAAAAAACATCAAATCCATACTAATTTCACCAACACGACCCACCACTGAGGGGCGAGACTACACACAAAAAAGAGGGGAGCCGCCCCCCCCCCCCCCCCCCGAAAGAGGCAAGCCCCCAAAAAACTAAAAGCAGATAAATTATCAAACTAAAACACTTACCAAATAACGTATTATCAATTTACATAAAACATTCTTATAAAAATACATTATAAAATTACATTTTTATAAAAAATTTTTAAAAAAAAAACCCCAAACCTTAAAAAGACTCAACACCCCCCCACCCACCACACTATCTATCCAACCAAACCCCACCCAAAAACAACAAATAATATCTTTAATAATAGCTTTAAAAAATACCGAATAATTCCAAAAAAACACCACACAACACTCACTAAAGCAAATCACACACTTTGCAGTTATTTTTCCAATGGCATTATTAAGAATTAACCACCACGAAAAATAACCACAAAACACTAACACACCACAAAAAATTAACACACCACGAAAAATAATCACAAAAATGTTTTGAAAATACAATAAAAGCATACCTTAATGTGTATTATATTTCGCGTCGTCTTATAGCTTCTCAGCATTTTTAAAGCTATTATTTAAAAAAATGCACGAAAATGTAGACAAATAACACAAAATTGTTTAAATGTTATGAAATTATTATTTTTGTTTTATTTCTTCTCAATATTTTTTATAATCTTACCTTTTATAAGTCAGTCAAACAAACTAAATGATTTTTAAATATGAAACAAACTATGTTACGCAATAAGTTTATCCCGATTTATATGGCTACGTCGCATTTCCCCAGAAAAATAGTCTTGATTCCCCATAAGAGACTGATTCCCCAGACATTCCTATTTCCCCAGAAGCCATTCCCATTTCCCCAGAACCCGTTCTTATTTCCCCAGAAGCCGTTCCTATTCCCCCAGAAGCCATTCCCATTTCCCCAGTAAGCAGTCGCAATTCCCCAGTAAGAAACTCCCTAGAAAAGGTCTCGATTCCCCAGATAAGTTTAGCAGTAGCAGAAGGTTCCAGGAAATTTCGTCTTTTACATTACGTTTTTCAACATTTTGTCTTCTACAACTCATCTTTGAAAAGCTCGTCTTTTAAAGATCTTGTTTTCGGAAAACTCATCTTTTGGATGCGATTTTGTAAACATACTTTTTAAAAAGCAAGTTTCTCATATTCTGCGACTTAAATTGAACAATGGCTTGAAAACTTTTTTCCTAAGCCTAAGCAAAACCTAAAAATCAAGCTACATATTACCATGATAACCTTTTATACTTAATGATTTGTTTCGAAAAACTGCGAGCCGAAGCCTAAGCGAAACCTAATAATTAAGCAAAACTTTGTATTTAATAGTGTGCTTTTTGAATTAAAAAGTGAAAACTTTTTTCTTGTTAAATGTTTTATTAATTGTATTAAGCACAATTTTTATGATAATTATGCTTGTTTTATTCCTTATGCTTTATTTTAGTATTGCAAAGCCCCTGAAATATTGTTTAGCAATAAAATTTAGGAAGAACTTGAAAAAAAAAACTTAGAAGCAATAAAAACCATCTAGTATAACAATGAAACAAAAGTTATATCAAAAATAGTAAAAAAAGTGTTAAAGAAAAACAATGATTCTGAATATGCAACGCCAACTTTATAAAATGTGTTTCTGGGGAATCGAGACTGCTTTTTGGGGAATCGAGACCGCGTTCTGGGGAATCAAAACCGCTTTCTGGGGAATCGAGACCGCGTTCTGGGGAATTGAGACCCCGTTCTGGGGAATCGGGAAATCATTATGGGGAATTAGGACTAAAAATTTTCTGGGAAAATAGGACTACTGGGGAATTTCGAAGGCAAACTGTAAATTCCACCGACACCGACACCGACACCGACCAATTTCTACTGTAATCTGCTGTAATTTTTAATATTATGTAAATCCATGGTAAAATCAGCTTTCATGGGCTTCGTCTTTTACGACGTGCAAGCTGTTTTGTTTTACTTTTTCCGAATTCCATTTCGGTTCAGTTGTATTCTTCAGTATTGTCGTGTTTGTTGTGTTTTTGCTTTTAAAAAGTTTCTTCATGAATACGGGTTGGTTTCAAATGTGTTTTCAAACAGGAAAAATAGCATAGTCAAATAGTCGATCGTGCAAACTAAAAACCCGGAAGATTTTATTTTATTTAATATCGTAAACCAACATTTTATAATTTTTTTATGTTTTGTAGAATACTGTAAGCATTTAAATAATGTGTTTACTTTTTAAATTGATGCAGTATTTCTCGAGATATTGACTTTTTTTGACGGTCCCGCGGTGTGGGTTTTACCCCATCGATTTTCATCCGTCCGCCCAGTTGGTGTGGGTTTTACCCCTCCCCCATTAATATTAAAGAAAAAAATTTTCTCTCCCAAAATTTAAAAAACGTAAGGGTACCCCCTTATAAAAAAATACGGCTTTGCCGAATTTTGGGGGGGGGGCGACCGCCCTCCCCCCGCCTCCCCCCCCTGGGCACGCCACTGCATTGGACACATGCTTGCACACCGTTAAACGATCGAATCACTTTAAAACATTCATTTTTTGCTTGCTCAGTCAGTTTTATATTTTTTCCAATATTTTTATTGCAAACAAATATTTAATAATTATTATGCAAACAAATATTTTTATTGCAAACAAATCATTTAAAAAACGTAAGGGTACCCCCTTACAAAAAAATACCGCTTCGCTGGATTTTGGGGAGGGGGGAGGCGGCCGCTACCCCCCTCCCACCGCCCCCCCCCCTTCCTGGGCACGGCACTGCATTGGACACATGCTCGCACACCTTTAAACGATAAAATCACTCTAAAACATTCATTTTTTGCTTGCTTAGTCATTTTATATTTATTGCAATATTTTTATTGCAAAGAAATATTTAATAATTAATATGCAAGCAAATATTTTTCTTGCAAACAAATCTGTTTTAAAAATATTTACGGATTTTTTGAACTCTTACTGACCTGATCTGCAAAACTAAAATTGTTTTAAGGATTGTGTTAAAATGAAGTTAATGTTTTTTTTTTCTATATCCAAATTTGCTTTTTGGGTTGGTTTGGTAAGAGTTAATTTCTAACTAAACATCTAATTTATGAATAAATTCATATTTTAATTTTTATATTTCGTCCGATTTGTTACACTTTATGATATAGTTATAGTTAGTTATCAAGTTTATGATATTATGATATTTGGGAAAAATATTATTTTGTTTATTCAATTTTTTGTGTTGTTGTTGTTCAATTTTTTTCAATTGGGGTACTAAAATTATTTTATAGTTTGGCGCCGAGCAATTAGCGAGGTGCTAGAAAACTTTGAATTTTTAGCCTCTGAAAACCCCCAAATTTTACTATCTGGCGACCATTTGGGGGGAGCGGTGGGGGCGCCCCAAATAAAAAAATTGAAAAATAAAAGAATTTTTTCAGTGGTGAGTTCAAAATTTTGAGCAGGGAGTGAGTCTTACACTAAAACTACTCCCCCCATAGGTGGGCAACCTCCCGGATTTTAAAGGAGGTGGTATACCCGACCCCCAAAATTTGAGGGGGGGGTCGGGGGATGTCCAAAAAATTTTTTGGGGTATACCTCAAATACCCTATTTTCAGTGTTTTTAGTATAAAAACCCCACCCCTTCACCCTGCCCACCTATGTTCCCCCTACTATGTCAAAAGCACTCATAAAATATAAAATTAAATAAAAACGTGAACAAGGTTTTAGTTTTTGTTTACATTTCAGGTCAATTCCCCTTTGAAAATACCAACAAAACGTTTTTGCAATCTGTGCCAGGAGTCAAACCCCGAATAGGCCCTGCGCAAGGAACTAGCCAGAGAAAAATTCCTTCGCGCCTTCGCTAATATGTTGTCCAGTTTGGAAGATTTGGAATTGGCGGTCAGTTTTTTTTTAAACTTGTTTTTTATACTTAGTAAAATAATTGAAAATATGGATAAAATATTCTTAAATACTAAAAAAAACTCGCCAATGGTTTTAAAATCAGATTTATGGCTTGTTATGAGGCAGGGATGTACCCAGAGTTTCGTTTTTTGGAGGGGGACGGATTGTAGTGCAAAAAAAATTTTGGGGGGAGGGCGTAACCCCCCCCTTAATTTTTGAAAACGTTAAAAAAAGCATGGATAAACGTAGATAAAGCTGTATAATACACTGTTTTTGGCCTAATAACCTATTATCTAATGTTTTTGGCGGTAAAAACATGTTTTCTTAGTTAAAAATTACATTAGAACACATTGGAAGAGCCTGGATCAGAGCAAAAAAAATTTAGAGACCTTTCAGACCCCTTGGCTTGGCTACACCCACATTGTAAACCAAGGCACATGAGCAGCATCTCGACTCCATGTTTTTTAGGGTACCTACATACCTATATGAAAAAAATCCAAGCCAATGCTAAAGGCGGCTGAAAAATTTAGGAGGGGGGAGGTACATAAATCAACCAATATGATTGTTTGTTTTGCTTTCTGTGTAGTACTTATTACTTTGAAAAATATTGTACTAACTTTGAAATAACATTAGCGTTAGGCAAGGTAAATAGCGAGATATATGTATGTATACTATAGAAAGTGACCGCTGAGTAAAGCAAAGCGGAAAAAATGTTTGGTTTTTGGGGGTCAATTGGGGTACTAAAATTATTTTATAGTTTGGCGCTGAGCGATTAGCAAGGCGCTAGAAAATTTTAAATTTTTAGCCTCTGAAAACCCCCAAATTTTACTATCTGGCGATCATTTCGAGGGGGGGAGGGGGCGCCCTCCCCCCGCCAACTACTATCCTTAATTTTTCTATCTGTCCGACCGTTTCGGGGGGGGGAATATGATTGTTTGTTCTGCTTTCTGTGTAGTACTTATTACTTAGAAAAAATATTGTACTAACTTTGAAATAACATTAGCGTTAGGCAAAGTAAATAGCGAGATATATGTATGTATACTATAGAAAGTGACCGCTGAGCAAAGCGAAGCGGAAAAAAATGTTTAGTTTTGGGGGGTCAATTGGGCCTAAAATTATTTTATAGTTTGGCGCCAAGCAATTAGCGAGGCACTAGAAAATTTTAAATTTTTAGCCTCCTGAAAACCCCCAAATTTTACTATCTGGCGACCATTTCGGGGGGGGAGGGGGCGCCCCCCCCGCCAACTACTATCCTTATTTTTCTATCTGTCCGACCGTTTCGGGGGGAATATGATTGTTTGTTTTTCTTTCTGTGTAGTAGTTATTACTTAGAAAAAATATTGTACTAACTTTGAAATAACATTAGCGTTAGGCAAGGTAAATAGCGAAATATATGTAAGTATACTATAGAAAGTGACCGTTGAGCAAAGCGAAGTGGAAAAAATGTTTAGTTTTGGGGGGTCAATTGGGCTACTAAAATTATTTTATAGTTTGGCGCCAAGCAATTAGCGAGGCGCTAGAAAATTTTGAATTTTTAGCCTCCTGAAAACCCCCAAATTTTACTATCTGGCGACCATTTCGGGAAGGGGGAGGGGGTGCCCCCCCCCGCCAACTACTATCCTTATTTTTCTATCTGTCCGACCGTTTCGGGGGGGAATATGATTGTTTGTTTGCTTTCTGTGTAGTACTTATTACTTAGAAAAAATATTGTAGTAACTTTGAAATAACATTAGCGTTAGGCAAGGTAAATAGCGAGATATATGTATGTATATTATAGAAAGTGACCGCTGAGCAAAGCGAAGCGGAAAAAATGTTTAATTTTGGGGGGTCAATTGGGCTACTAAAATTATTTTATAGTTTGGCGCCAAGCAATTAGCGAGGCGCTAGAAAATTTTGAATTTTTAGCCTCCTGAAAACCCCCAAATTTTACTATCTGGCGACCATTTCGGGGGGGGGGGGAGGGGGCGCCCCTTCCCCCGCCAACTACTATCCTTATTTTTCTATCTGTCCGACCGTTTCGGGGGGGAATATGATTGTTTGTTTTGCTTTCTGTGTAGTACTTATTACTTAGAAAAAATACTGTACTAACTTTGAAATAACATTAGCGTTAGGCAAGGTAAATAGCGAGATATATGTATGTATACTATAGAAAGTGACCGCTGAGCAAAGCGAAGCGGAAAAAATGTTTAGTTTTGGGGGGTCAATTGGGCTACTAAAATTATTTTATAGTTTGGGGCCAAGCAATTAGCGAGGCGCTAGAAAATTTTGAATTTTTAGCCTCCTGAAAACCCCCAAATTTTACTATCTGGCGACCGTTTCGGGGGGGGGAGGCCCCCCGCCAACCACTATCCTTATTTTTCCCCCTGTCTGACCGTTTCGGTGGGGGGGGGCGGCCGCCCCCCCTGGTTAAGTCCCTGTTATGAGGTAACAATTAGAGAAAGTTTGTTATATCCGCATGTTTTTGAAACCGTGCTACCGTGGATCAGAAATGTGCACGGTTTGAAAATGCCGCCCGACTTATTGGAAGATTTCCCCCCCATTTTATTGCCCCCCGCGGAAAAATGAAAAAATACCCAAAAATTATGACGCCATTTTTTACCTATCATGACCCCATCATTGCGAAATTTTTGCAGTTTTTAGCCTATTTCAATACAATTTAAGCTATTTTAGACTTATTTTTAATCCTAATTCTACAAGAGGACATGCTTTAAAAACTAAAAGTACAAAAAAGCAGAATAGATGCCAGAAAATTCTTTTTTTGTAATAAGGTTGTTTCAAAATGAAACTCTTTATCAGAGCAACAAGTTACAGCAGACTCAATAAAACTTTTTAAAAGCACTTCTATTAAACCTTGTTTCACATATTTGTAATGTGTCGCGACCGTGATCGGTTCGCTGTTTGTAATTTTAAATTTGTTTGGTATTCTAGAAATAAAATTTTGACTTTGAAAATTTTAAGTATGAAAAAAACCCAAAGAAAATAGATTTAGTTTTCTAAAGTTTTAACTGGACAAAATACGACTGAGGTTTTAAACGTTCTACATGGATCAAACTTCAATTAAATTCATAAAAAAGTGACATTGACATCTTGCAAAAATATGCTTTTTTATGTGAATCTTACTTTTAAATAAACTTGTCTTTTTTCTTCTTTAGAAAGTCGCACCACGAAAGCACCTGCAAATAAAAATGACAGTTGTAAAAACAACAACACCCTTAACAATCGCATAACACTTGTTGCAGCCTTCTAAGCTGACTCAAATAGGAAATATTTGTGCGCTCATGGTACAAACAGGCAACAAATTATTTGTAATAATATATTAGGTTTGGGATGGGGGGGAATTGCGGGAAAATTTATTTTTAGCCCCCTTAGTTTTAGAATAAAGCAAAAACTTTAGCCAGCTTAAACAAACCCAAAAGGTAAAAAAAGCTGGTTAGTTCCAAACAAAAAAAATTCCCAAAAAATCCCCCCAACAAATCCCTTTTTTAAGGTAATTCTTGGCATTGCGTTGTTAAGTTTAGGGTAAAAACTCAACATTAAAGAACTTTTTAACGTTTATTGCATTAGGTCTTAGCTTTATATTTTAAAAATATTATTTTTAGGGTTAATTTTACAGTTTTAAAGTTGCTCTTGTAACTGTATTTCAGTTTTAACTTTAAATGTTAACAGATGTATCAAAATGGCTAACTATTAAGAATAGTTTTTCTGAAATGAATATCTAAAGCAACAAAACATTTAACCAACATTTTCTATTAAAAAGAACGCTTACTGCATAACAAATTTTTACAAACTACCCATATGAAATTGTAAAAATAAGATTATTTTGATATTAAGCACTTAGACACTCGAAAAATCAAAAACGAAAAAATCAGTATTTTCTAATGCTTAAACAAAAATCAAAAACACAAAAAAATAAAACCCCAGTATCCATAGCACCTTAAAACCAAAATTCGTTTTCATCATTTTTAATTAGCATTATTGTTTAAACATTTCATTCATGTTTCTTTAGTAAAAATATAGTATATTCAAGTTTATATAAGCATAGTTTTTAGGCAGCTAAGAGTTAGGGAAGGGGTTCAGGTGGTCGGTTATCGGCGGTAAATTGCATCTTAAATTCTAGCAAGGATGTATGGAAAATTTCGAAATCTAAAAAGGGTCAGGGTGTGTCTTGTGGATTTTCAAAACAAAATACTTTTAAGACAATGTCAGATTAAAAATCTGGAGGGCAGTCAGAATTAAAAAAGAGAACTTTTCTGGAGGAAAAAACTTGATTTTTGTCTGGGAGGAAGGTTTAAAATTTCGAGGTCAAGGAACCCCATCATACTTCTCCATTTCATGGATAGAAATCTCATTAAAGAATCATGTTTTTGATTGGTGAACACTTTTTTTTGGTTTTTTGGTCATTTCTTTGGCCAATCATTTTTGGGTGATTTTTCATTTTCCTGGCAA
>JASAMX010011955.1:0-25955 GCA_030248175.1 Microlaimidae sp. YZB2_3
ACAGTAATCAGGATTTTTTTTGAGAGAGAGGAGATAACCCCCAGCCCCAAACCCCCTTGCCGCCCACCTATGTGCCTAAGGCTTATCCTCACAATCTTAAAATCAGTTTAAATAACTTTAAAAAACCCGCTACATAACCCATATTTAATTCTAATAGACACACGATAAATAAGAAACAGGTAAAAAACAATTAGTACTAAATATTATTTAGTATTGATGTTCTACTTTCAAATAGTACCGGAGCTTCAGCCATTTAGACTGAAGTTCCTCCAGAGCTCCGAAGCTACCCTGGAAATAAGCGACTTAAATCATATGTTTAAAACGGTTCTACTTGCATTTTCAGGCCCTAAATTTTATCGTTAAATGTCGGAGCCCCGAAGCATAATTTTGAACGGCAGAAACATCACTTTAGCGTTTAGTTTCTGTTGTACAAGCTAAATTGTTTAATTATGTTACAGACAAACCACACCTAGCTGACCGCGATTACTTATACTTTTTAATTTTTATATTTTAAAAAGAATAAAACCTTATTTTATCATTTTTTATTAAATTAATTATTTTGAAACCGAAAAACCAATTTTTTAATGGCGGCTTAATTTGATTGATTTTCGTCAATTTTGCAAATATGTGCTAATTAGCCAGTTTTTTTTACATTCTCATTTGAATTTTGCCCTTTATACATTTTTACGAGGTCAGATGAATGTAATTCTTTTGTAGTTTTTTGGACCCGTTGAAAAATAGCTATTACACGTAATTATATCTCTAAAATTATAAAATTTCAAAAAAAAAACCATTAAAAGATATTATATATTGAATTGAGCAACAAATTGATACAAGTTAAAAAAACAATAATAATAGTAATACATTATAACAAAATAAAATAATAAAACAAAACAAAAAACAACAACTAAATTTTCTACAATTTATACCAAGATTATGTTGTTTGTTTTATTTTATGGCTCGTGGTCAAAATTTTGTCGTTTTGTCGCCACGCTAAGCCACACACGAATCAAGCCTAGTGTAAAATGAAATCGACCAAAGATAAGCATGATAGGCGAAGTTACGAGAAAGGGGAGTGGCGGTGGGGTGGCTGTCTACCCCCGGTGGGTAAACGACTCTTTGAAAGCTAGACGGCCTCGGGGAAATTTTTTACCACTCAGCCAACCCAGATAAATCAGTTTAAAATCTGAAAAGGGTCAGATCCAAATGGGGGTGTTTGGTTTTTAAACAAAGAGTTTTTAATAGTGACGTACCCCAAACGAGCCCCGAGCCCCGACGCTCCGTTTTTAGGAGCTCCGGAGCAATCCCCGGAGCTCCGCCCTTTTTTGATTTATTTTTATGAAAAATTAAAAAGCGAATGCCATACTGTTTTGCCAAAATATTTTTCAAAATTGGAGGGTAGAAACATCACTTAGTTTTTAGGACTAATAATCGGATTTCATAAATAAATTTTAAAAAATTTGGCCCTTAAAATGATAAAAAAAATTTTGTATCATACACGACAGTTAAATTTCTTTTGTATGCATATCTTTTTTAAACAAACTGAAAAAACAATTACAAAAAATCAAACATATCAATCAAAAACTTCAAGGTATCAGAGTACCAAAAAATGGCACATACACCGGTTTTTAAGCACCGAACTTGTACTTGATGCCGCGACATCATTTAATCACAGGAATATTTTATTTACTTTACATTCACAAACAGCCCGGAACCTCTATAATACGAGTTTTCAGTATTCAATTGTTTATTCGAATTTAATTCCTTGAGCCAGCGGTAGTTCTTTCCCGTAGTTTATAGTGCTAAATAAAACGACTCGCATTAAATAACAACAAAATAATGTAATGAGTTTATGAATATTGCATTATTTCTTAAAAGAAGGTATGCTCATTGATCGTTAGGAGACAAAATTGTAGTTTTAGTCATAAGAAACGTAGGAATTATATAATACTTTTAAAAAAATAAACGTTTAAGGTTTCCAAAAGCTTTAAAGTTTAGCTTTAGTTCAATTTTGTAGTTGCGTAAAGTGCGCACCAGAACAGGATCAAAAACGACAAGGTGTAAAATGACAAAAAAAAACAAACAAAGGATAAAAACAGCACAATTTCTTAAAAATTTGACCAAAATGAAAAAAAAATTGCAAAAATAGGTCGACAACATTTTAAAATTTTACCAAAACTCCCTATTCCTTGATTTAATGTCACCTAAAACAACCTTTAAAACTTCAGCGTTGCTTCCGTTCTAAACAATCACCCAAAATGGTTCTGGTGGGTAGAGGGGGGGGAACCTCTGAAATTCAAGTGAAATCCAAAAAATATTTATGGCTTACCATGTTGATCGGCGCATGTATTGCTTCCAGGAGTCGCTGCCCGCTTCCCGGCCCCAACCGGTGTGCTTGTTACCACCTAAAGTGGAATTTCACTATCAACATTTTCAAACATACAAAACACATTTTCAAAACAGAGAATTTATACAAACTCAATATAATAACAAAATGATTGTACACAAAAACTGTCAAGTGGCGAAACAAGTAGTAGTTATTATTATTTATAATAATAATTAAAACTAACTAAATTGTTATTCTTACCAAATGCACCTCCGATTTCAGCACCACTTGTCGGAATATTTACGTTGACCAGCCCACAGTCTGATCCCTTTGGACTAAAAAAATTAGTTAATTGAACATATCTCGCTTTGGAATGATCGATTTAAACGATAATCACGTCAAAGCATAACTACGATTCAAATCTACACAATGATACAATCAATTAACTTATAAATCAATATCATCATGATAATTTTCATTGACGAGATAGGCTAACTATAATTTTTTCACTACGCGTCGTTTTTGTACACATTGTATTTTTTTTGCATTTACCTTATAACATTAAAGATACAAAGGTTTTTGAACGCAGTAAAATGGCATAATACTTTAAACATTTTAAGATGAACAGCCTTAAAAAATAAAACAATTGGAATAATCGCCAAAGCAAAACAAAGACACCAATCTAATAATTTTTTTTATTTCAAAACAACGAAAAAGGAGCTAAAAATTAATTTAAGTTAAAGTTTTTATAATTTTTGAGTTTTGTGCCATAATTTGATAGATTAACAACCGAGCAAACTTGGATCTGCATAAAATAAAACTCGCTACAACCCAACTCAACCTATACCTAAACAGACCTGTGCACTGCCCCCCGGGTTTTTTTTAAAGGGGGGGGCAATTTCAAAACTAGGGGGGCACAAGGGAGGCAACTTTCTTGAAACGGGGGGCAATAAAACGGGGGGGGGGAAGCATGCACGGGAGAAAGAAAAAAAGAGAAAAAAAGGAGAAAAAAAAGAAGGAAAAAAGGGACAAAAAAGCGAAAATAAGGTAAAAATAGGTCTAAAATGGCTTAAAATGCCTTGAAATAGGCTAAAAACTGATTGCAATGCGATGATTTTGCGATTAATATTACGGGCTTTAAAAATATTGTACCAACAGTGCATAAATACGATAATTCAAACAAAACCTTTGAACAGATCTGTGCACAGTCTGGAAATGCTCCCGTTTTATTCGAGGATTTGCTCCCCCCAGCCCAAAAATAAAAAAAGTTTCCAAAAATCATTGACCTAATATGACGCCATCATCGCTAATTTTTTTTGCAGTTTTAGCCTATTTAAATGCATTTTAAGCCATTTTAGACCTACCTTTATTTAAACTTCGTTTTTTTGTCCTATTTTTTTCCTTTTTGTTTTTCTTTGTTCCTTCTTTTTTCCTCTTTCTCCCCTGCTTCCCCCTTCCCCGTTTCAGAAAAATTGCCCTCCCTCATGCCTAGGGCCCGACCGGACTTTTGAAATATCCGGCCGGACTTTTTTATATTTATATATAAAAATTATTTTTTTTTTACTTTTAAAATGATAATTGTTAATATTTTTATATTTATTTTTTTTGCAAAATCATTGCACAATTATTTTGGAATCTTTACCATGTTTATTATTGTTTTAAGAATTTATCTAACCTATTATTGACACTATAATACACTTACTAAGTTTTTTTAAAATTTATTTTGTCAATATAAAATAATTGTTTTAAATTTAAGTTACCCAAAGGTTTCCTGTTATTAATTGTTTGCTAAAAACTATTTTAAGTTTTTCAATTATTTAAAAAATCAATTTATAAAAAGTTTTATTCATAATTTTTTAATTTTTTGTGCGGTTGGTTTGTCAAAAGTAGAAAATCAAAGTAATAAACAAAAAGCGCTTTAAAATAAAAAAAACTTTGCACTATTTTATATTGGAAGACAAAACAACATAAATCAAGTGTATGGTTCTGAAAATTTTATATGAATAAAACCAGAAATAAATTGCATGTGTAAGGGCTGGTTCATACTTATGACAAAACGTCCTTTGGACAAAGTCAAAAGGACTTTTGTCCAAAGGAAAAAAGTCCTTTGGACTTTGTCCAAAGGACAAAATCCAAAGGGAAAAGTCCAAAGGATGAAATCCAAAGGACAACGTATTCATACTTTTGTCCTTTGGACTTTTCCCTTTGGATTTTTTCCTTTGGACGTTGTCCAAAGGATAAATTCTAAGTAGCGTTCATACTTCGTCCAAAGGACGTTTTGGCTTGTCCAAAGGAGGTTTTGGCTTTTATAAAATTGTCCTTTGGAATTTTTCCAAAGGACGTTTTGTCATAAGTATGAACCAGCCCTAATAGAATGTCTTGTGAAATATATTAAATAACA
The DNA here is from genome assembly GCA_030248175.1 of Microlaimidae sp. YZB2_3. NCBI lineage: Eukaryota > Metazoa > Nematoda > Chromadorea > Desmodorida > Microlaimidae > Microlaimidae sp. YZB2_3. Next base: position 4,728 of record JASAMX010011955.1, read on the forward strand.
ATAGTAAATAAAGGCACACCAGTTTTATAGATGTTTTATTTTTCAGGGAGGTTCGATTAAGAAAAGTTACAGGTTGTATATTTGTTGTAATTGTTTGCTACAATTTTTTCAATTATTTAAAAATTTATTAATAAAAAAAGTTTTAGATGTTTATAATTTTTTTTGAATTTATTGTGTGGTTGGCTTGTTAAAAGTGAAAAATCTGGGAAGGAATTAACAAAATGATGCGCTTCAAAATTGTTATGAAAAACACTGCACTGGTTTCAATTGCAAGATGAAACAACATGAATCAAGTGTATGGTTATGGAAATTTCGTATGAATAAAACCAGTGATCAATTGTATATAATGTGTAATAGAACGTCTTGTGAAATATATTTAAAGACAAAAACAAATAAAGACAAGCCAGTGTTTTAGATGGTTTCTTTTTCAAAAAGGTCAGATTCATTAAAATTAGAAGTTGAATTCTGATTTGTTTGTTTGTTCTGATTTTTTATTTCTTTTAATTGTAGTAGTTATAATTCTTTTGTTGTTTTTATTTTGTTTTTTCTTGCTATTTATCAAACTCCAGTGATGTTAATGTTAATAGATTTGTATTTTATTTATTAAGTTTTTTAGCTTCAGTTGCTTAAGAATTGTTTAAAAATAAGTTCTGTGCCTGAGAAATCATGAGTATTTTTGATTTGCATATATATTATATCCATAGGTACAACTAACAAAAAATTTATTATAGACGTTTAGCAAATGACATTGACATTAGCAAACCCAATATCCTGTCCGGTCTGGCGGACTTTTTGTTCAGTTCGGTCCGGCCGGATTGAAAATTCCCAGTCCAGTTGGGCCCTACCCGTGCCCCCCTAATAAAACCTGTGGGGAGATGCCTAGTTCTTCTTTTAGTGCTTTTGTTTTTTGTAGCAGTCAGTTTAAATGCTGCTGATGACGAAAGTCATAATTTTTCTACTTAAGAAAAACTTAAAGTCATATTTTGTTACCCGAGCCATTTGAACACATTGCTTATGTTTTGAGTAAAAACGCTGCTAGACAATCCTTGCTTCACCTCATTATTCCATGAAATAGCCTCGTCCAAACTCTGAAACAAAAATTACATTACTTCTTCAAATGTGTGTTTAAAATTAACGTTTATAATTTGAAATTCACTTTTATAAAACTTGTTCCGTACTCCAATTAACACGTTTTACTATGCGTCAAACAAAAATGAGGTATTGTCCAGTGAACTCTACCACGAAAATGAGATGTAGGAAAAATATTCAATAACAACATTTTTCAAAGGTACCATCATGATTATTATTTCTATGGTATTTCATTTGAATTGCACTATGCGTTACCTGCGTTTTTATTAGGTACAAAATTGGAGCAAAGGTTTCTTTGTGAACCATAGCCGAGTCGTGTAATAAGCCGGTCACAATAGCCGGCTCAACGAAATTCCCTTCCCGATCTATAACCTAAAAAATAAGTCCCATTAGCACTCGACCGAAATGCATGCGCGGATAGATAACCAACACATATTATATAAATTTACGTTTCAGTATCAGTTTCAGAGCTTTGGAGCAAAGCAATAATTGACATATTTTTTATCATATAAAAAAGTGGAAACTGAATGGTTTTCAAAATTTATTACAAACGTTTAAAATACACATTTAATGAAAGAAGATCCGGTGCTTTCTTTACTTTGATGGGAGCTCCGGAGTACCATAATACTGGAGGGTGAGGGGACTACCCTCAGACTACATCTCATGTTACTTATATTTCAGAAACATCAATATAAAAAACCACATAGGAATAATAAGAAAATGCTTCTTACCTTTCCACCACATTCAATAACGCCACCGGCTTTTTCCACATCCTCCACAGCCTTAGTAAATAGCTCGACCCCTTGTCGACTGTGCATGGGACCGATTAAAGTCTTTTCTAAAAAAAGAAAGTCTTCCTTTTTTTCTAAAAGGGTTTAGGTTTTGTTTAAATAAAGAGAGGACTGATTATAAGTGGGCCGGGGGTTGGGAAGAGCTATATTTTAAAAATTCCGAAACTGTCGATATCTAAAATTGGGGATACATTGGACATTTCCCTTAAGTTTGGGGAGTCGCAGTACTAAAACGCCGGACGCCAACAATGCGGTGTTGGGGGCATACATGGGCAAGTTGGTCCGGAGTGGGGGGGGGGGGGGGGTTAAACCCAAATTAGGGGGGGGGGGGTTAAAATCCGAGAAACGCAAAATACCCTGATTGTTTTTTTTCTGGAGCGTGCATTTTACCCATATCGTTTTTCATTTTGAAGGAAAAATAGGTTAAAACACTAATTTTAGGTCAAAAAGCCCTTTTTATTGCATTTTTGAGCTTTTTATTGCTTAAAACATTCATTTTGACCTCAAAACTTAAGTTTGGAGGTAGTTAGAAGTCATTTTAAAGACATTTTTTTTCTTCATTTTTCCAAATATGGGGGGTTTACTTTTTGTCCCCCCCACTTCGGAGTGGGGGGGGGGGTTAAACCCCACTTCTCAGAATTTGGGGGGGTTAACCCCCCTCCAACCCCCCCCGTGCCCATGTATGGTCGGGGGAATACCCCCCAAAAGCCGGGAGGTTTCCATCAATAGGACCAATAGATAAGAAACAGGGTCACTAAGAGGCCTGTAGTAAAAATTAAAAAAAAACAACAATAAAATAGTAAGATTAAAATTTTTTGTAAAAATGATTGTCGTTTGATTTTTTATGTAAATGTAAATAAACTTAGAAATTTGGCAGTCTACCAGGATTTGAGCGGTATTATGCCAAAGTGTTCGGCATTTTTAGAAGAACAAAGAAATGATAACCATATTTAGAATAACAAAAGTTTTGAATTACTTAAAATCTAACGCTTTTCTATATAATTTTACTAAGCGCATTTAGCTGCTTTTTTAAAATCTATATTTTAACGTCTCAATATCATAGTTTTTACAATTTTTTTCACAATAATAATAATATCGGTAACAAAAAAAAATCCAAAAATAATTTTAATGACAATATCGCTTACATAACTCAAAATTAAGCTACAAAAATTTATCATTACCATCCAATGGATCCCCTATTCTCGCCGTTAACTGAGCATATGCCTTCTTCAATCTGCTTAGGGTTTCTTCATACAGTTTTTCATGAACGAACTAAAGAAGTAAAAATTAATTAAAAGAGCAAAAAAATGAATTTATATAGAGCATCTATGCTCTATATAAATTCAGCTTTTACCTATAGGTAAAAGTTAAGGAGGGGAGGTTATATTATATCCCTGAAAATTCAAAAACTACCGACCTCTTCTCCCTTCTCTCCGCCCTAAATATTGGTGATATCAGTACTCAAACACAGATAATACTTTTTCGCCCCTCCTGGTGTGTCTTAGCGCCTGCCCTTTGCATAACCTGTATAAGGAAGATAAGTTTCAGCTAATGCAACAACAACAGAAGAATGTGGAAAATCATATAAGTCTAACAAAGGACAATGTTTTAATGTGCCGATTACTACAACTGAGTAAAATTTAAAATTAATTGACTTTAAAAGTATGACTTCAACTATGAATTGACTTTAATGTATAAAACAGATTTTTTAGCTTGGACTTAAAATTTTTTGACGATGCACTAAGATTGGTCTAAAATATTTTTAAGCAAAAGAAAAATACTGATAACTATACATGGGCAAATTGGTCCGGAGTGGGGGCCAACTCGAATGTAAAGGGGTTCAAAGTCCGATAAACGCATTTTACCCATATCATTTTTTGGAGTGCATTTTACCCATATCGTTTTTCGATTTTGAAGAAAAATTAGGTCAAAAACACTAATTTAGATAAAAAAGCTATTGCATTTTTGAGTCATTTATTGCTCAAAACACTCATTTTGACCTCAAAACTCAAGTTTGGAGGCAGTTAAAAGTCGTAAAGACTTCCAAAATTGGGAGTTAACCTTTTCTCTCTCCCATTTCTGAGTGCGAGGGGGAATTCTAAGATGGGGGGAAACCCCCATCTTAGAATTTGGAGGGGATTTAACCTCTCCACTCGGGCCCATGTATGCTGATAAACCAAAACACACACACACTTAAACAACACTATACTGTTATTTACAGTAATAAATAATACTATAGCATATAGTCTATTTCATATAAGACTATATCGCAGTAAAAAGAAAATTATATTATTGTTTTTTTATCTGTGTTAAAACAGGTATAGTTTAAACCAAATTTTTAGCCGTGTTTTATAGCTATCATAGGTGAGAAAGGGGGGAGGGCAAGGTGGGGTCCCATCCCCCTAGCCTCAAAATTTTTGGACTCTCCCTAGACGAAAATCCAGCCCCCTCCTCCCAAATTTTCGACTTTTTTACCCCTGACTCTTCTCTAGAATTTGAAATTTGATCTCCCTCCCTCTCGGAAAAATTTTAAGTGCTTGTTTTATACTAAATTTTCTCCCAAAAACGTGAATTTTTAACACATATTTATGTTTTTAGACCCTTTTTACACCTTTTTATTCAATAAAATGTAGTATTGTTCTATAAAAAGAACAATTATTAAAGTTATTACGGTTTAAAACTGTTTTGCTTTGGACACCGAACCCCACCTAACCCCCCTCTGGTTTTCAAAATTTCAAACCGCGGGTCGACCCTCTCTAAAAAGCTAGGGGGGTGGGCTACGGACCCCCTCCTAGAATTCAAAATTTGATTTACCCCAGGTAACCACCACGCCCCCCCAGCTGCCGGCGGGACCGTTCTCACCTATGATAGCTATACGTGTAAAACTTATGTATAATACTTTATAATCTAATATAGTATAAAAATGCAACATTATTAATGTTTACCAATCTTCTTGTCGTGGTGCACCTTTGCCCAGCTGTTCCTACACAGGCAAAGACAGTGGCTGGAATGACCAAGTTTAAGTCTGCGTCCTCACATACTAAACACAGAAAATTTTAATATTTTATTTTATTGCTAATTTATTAATGTAGCATAAAATAACTATACTTATTTTAATCAATCAGCTTAATTATATTTATATTATTTAAAATCAAAAACAAATCAAAATTTTAAACAATATTGACATGTAGGAATATTATTATTCTATTGTAAAAAGGATTTTACTAGAAAAAATTGCCTAGAAGTCGCATTTTTTCTATGAAAATGGTAAGACGGCAGGAAGGAGATAGTTTAGCATCTTCTTGTTTTTAAGGAGAATGTAAACCCTGCGTTTACAAAACTTGTGAACCCCAGTTTCAGATTAAAAAAAGGGTCTTCTTTAAAATAAAATAAGTTTTAAAACTAATTTTCTAAACCGACCACGTATAAAGTGTTCAAAACCGTTTTTGCAATTAAACATAAAATGATCGAGTATCGCCTTTGTTATTGGAAAAAAAATATGCATGTGGCAAAGCAATATAACTGTAAATTTATCACATATAATTAGCGATTAATATAAACCTAAAAAAATTAGAATAAACAAAAAAAAAATTATTATCACACTACAATTTTTTTCTACGCAAAATATACCTACCTATAATTGCGTTGTTTCCGCCCAGTTCCAACAGAGGGCGCCCAAATCGCGCTTGGACCGTGGCGCCGACCCGCTGCCCCACCTGAGTACTTCCGGTGAAGGACAAAAGAGGCAGCCGGTCGTCCTTTGCCATAGCTTCACTATAAAAAATTATTTATTTCGCTTAAAGCTCAATATGCAAAGCCAAACAAGCAGCACTAAGTAGCATAACCAAACAATGCGCATCGCATAACAACAATATCAATATGACAGACCTGTGCACAGTTTGAAAATGCCCCCTTCCCTTTATTGGAGGATTCCCCCCCGCCAAAAATGAAAAAGTACCCTAAAATTATGGCGTCATTTTGACCTATAATGACGCCATCTTTGCGATTTTTTTGCAGTTTTTAGCCTATTTCAATGCATTTTAAGCCATTTTAGATCTATTTTAACCTTATTTTCGCATTTTTTGTCCCTTTTCCCTTCTTTTTTCTCATTTTTTTCTTTTTTTATTACTTCTCCCCCTGCTTGCTCCCCCCGATAAAACCACCGGGGCATTTATCGGGTCTAATATGATATTACCATACCAAGGTATATATATCACGTGTAAAAAGTGTTTCCGCATGGACTTGATTTTGCAAGCTTCAGTATACTAGACGAGCATTGTGCCCAATAGCAACCATAGGTGAGCACGGTCGGGGAAGCTAGGGGGGGGGGTGGTTACCCGGGGTAAATCGAATTTTGAATTCTAGGAGGGGGGGTCCCAGGGGGGTCCGGACCCTCCCTAGCTTTTTAGGGGGGGTCGACCCGGGGTGCGAAATTTTGAAATCTAGAGGGGGGTCAGGTGGGGTCCAGTGTCCAAAGCAAAACAGTTTTAAACCATAATAACTTTAATAATTGTTCTTTTTATAAGATAATACTACATTTTATTGAATAAAAAGCCATATTCATGAATAAAAAGGATGTAAAAGCATGAATATGTGATGAAAATTCACGTTTTTTGAAGAAAATTTAGTATAAAAAAGGTACCTAAAATTTTCCCGAGGGGGAAGGGGGGGGGGGGGGGGGTCAGATTTCAAAATCTAGAGGGGGGTCAGGGGTAAAAAATTCAAAAATTTGGGGGGAGGGGGGGGGGCCCCTAGATTTTCGTCTAGGGGGGGGGGTCCCAAAATTTGGAGGCTAGGGGGGTGGACCCCACCCTGCCCCCCTCCTTTCTCACCTATGATAGCAACCAGGACTAGGGGGTTGTGGGCACAGGTGGGCAGCCTAAAACCTTTGAGCAGACCTGTGCATGGTCTGGAAATGCCCCCGTTTTATTTGCCCCCCCCCCCCGCCAAAAATGAAAAAGTAGCCAAAAAATTTCCTTTGTGGGGTGTCTCAAAATTTTTTTGGGGTATACCTGAAATACTCGATTTTTACCGTTTTTACCCCCCTGCCCACCTATGGTTATGGGGTTGTATGTAACCCTTTTGGGCCGGCGGAGGTAAAGTACAAATTTGAAGGTCCGCCCGAGAGAACAATTTTTAAAAATTTTTCTCGCGCTTTGCTCCGCTGAACGCTGGATATTTAAAGACTTTTTTACAATTAGTAAGTAATATTTCTGATGAATTTTAATAACAATTTTTTTAAAATTTTTGTGCTGTCGCACGATCTTTATTGTTTGTTATACTTTTCAAAACTAACCGTGCTATTCATAAACTTTTGTACACGGTGAAAGCGGACTGGGTCCGCTATTTACACAGACCGGTCGCGTAAAAAGCAGTCCCAGTCCGTTTTGATCATGTTGTTGTCCTTTGCCAGTAACCAGAGTTTCGTTCAACCTTGGTTGGTTGGTTGGTTCTATCCGGCACGCTCTTTGCCTTGGTCACCCCCTCTTCCCACTCTCGAAGGAGATCAGCCACCGCTGCAGGGTTCGCCCAAAGGTCCTCTGGTCCTAATGTCGTGTTAATGTGTGTGCATGTGAAAAGATGATGTGTTGTGTGTGTTTGTGTTTTGCATAGCGAGCAGTTTGATGATGTGTATAGTGTGGGATTGATTTTGTGTAGGTAAGAGTAGAGGAAAGGAGATTTCCCTGCCCTGAGTTGGGCGAGGGTTCTCCTGACCACGCGAGGAAAATTTTCTTCCTTTTCGCTTATTGCTGGTGCTTTTGTTTGAAGTATTGGGTTTATTGGAGTGTTTTTAATGTGGTTTGTGATTGTGTTTGTGTGGATTTGTTGTTTTAGTGCTTTGTATGTTTTGTTGTGTATGTCTGTTGTAATGTTTGTTGCGTAGTTGTTGTTGTGAAATAATGTTTGCTTTTTGAGGCTGCTGGGTGCAGGTTGTTGTGTTAAGTAGTTGAGTGGATTGTTTGTGTGTTGCCTTTGGAGGACTTTAGCCTCTGTGTGTATGATGTGTGTGTTTGTGGTGTGCACTGTTGCAACCCTGAGAACAGTGTTTTATATTGTTTGCAGTTTGTTAATTTGTGTTTGATGTTGTGAGGCCCCAGTCTGTGCTGGCATACTCGATTATTTGTTGAGTGATTACCTTGTATGTGTGTGTGTGAGTGTTTTTTTTGTTTACCCCACGATGTTGCTGTGAGTGTTTTGCGCGCTTTGCTGTGTGTATTTGCAATCATAGGTGAAAAAAAGGGGGGGCAGGGTGGGATCCACCACACCTAGCCTCAAAATTTTGGGACCCCCTAGACGAAAATCTAGGGGGGCATCCCCTCCCCCCAAATTTCCGAATTTTTTACCCCTGACCCCCCTCTAGAGTATGAAATCTGACCCCACTCCCTCCTCTGGAAAATTTTAGGTACTTTTTTTATACTAAATTTTCTTCCAAAAACGTGAGTTTTTAACACACATTCATGTTTTTACACCCTTTTTACACCAGAATATCGCTTTTTTTTACAACAAAATGTAGTATTATCCTATAAAAAGAACAATTATTAAAGTTATTATGGTTTAAAACTACTTTGCTTTAAACACCGGAACTCACCTGACCGCTCTAGAAAGCTAGCTCTAGCTTTGGGAGGTCCATACACCTCTGGGACTCCCTTTTTAAAATTCCAAATTGGATTTACCCTGGGTAACCTGGATTTAGTTGTGGCGAGTGTTGTGTTGTACTCTGCAGGGTCTGGTGTGAATAGTGTGGATGTTGTTTTGCTTGCATTTAGTGTTAATTGGTTGTTGTCTGTCCATGTTTTTGTATTGCGTGTAAGTATGGTTGTATTTGTTGTTGTGTTATGTGGTGGTTTGAGTGTGATGCGTATATTGTGATGTCGTCTGCATGCAGGCCAGGATCCAGCACCACCACCATAGGTGTTTTTGGGGGGGGGGGACAGAGGGGTGCACCCCCCCTAGAGCCAAAATTTTGGACCCCCCCTAGAAAAATTCAGGGGGCCCCCCCTCCCCCCCCAAAGCTCGAGAGCGGTCCGGCCTGACCCCCCCTAGCGAGGCTGACCCCCCCCTCCCAACCAATTTGCAAGTATATTTTTTTATTTACTGTCAAAAACACAGGTTTTTAGTTAAAAACAGTGTTTAAATACACTTTTTATGGCCTAATAGGCTGCTAACAAATAATAAGACAAAACACATTAATAGAGAAAATATGTCCTCCTACACCCCCCCCCCCCCACCCCCCCACCCCCCCCACCCCCCCAGATTCCACCCCCCACCAGCAGCGACCCGACCCCCCCTATTATACCTAACACCACTTAAATATTAATTAAAAAAAGCACAAAAACCCCCCCCCCCCCCCCCCCCCTAAATCATACTTCCCACCAAACGCCCCCCCCAAACCCAGGACCCCCCCCCCCTAAAAAATTTTGGCCTTCCACCTGGGGGTGGACCCCCCCCCTAGCGGACCCGACCAAAAACACCTATGACCACCACCAAACGTACACATCATAACATATGGCATATGTTATGATGTGTACGTTTGGTGGTGGTGCTGGATCCTGGCCTGCTCGTGGTGGGAATGCAAAACGAAGCGAAACAACATCTTTCAATGCTTTGTTTTCAAATCAGAATCATATCAAAACCAGTTATCCGTTTTGATCATTGTACTATTCAATGCGAGTGCACCGCTTTTCTACTACGCACATTTAATCAAATTTGCATAAAACTATTAAAAAATTCACTATTTCTTTATTATTACAATTCTATGTTAAAATTAAAATATCAGTTGCAAGATTTATTAAGTTTTGATTCATTCAGTTTTAAAATTTAAAAATAATATGAGCATTTCTTTGACAAACGAAACAGCTGATTTGGATGTGTGCATTGCATTTGCAATAGCAGACTGGGATCGCTTTTCACGCAGACCGGTCTGCGTAAAAAGTGGACCCAGTCCGATTCGGAGGGGGTCCAAAAATTTTATGAATAAGACACAGTAAAATATTTAAACTTAAAATGTTGAACTTAAAAAACAATGCAAAAAGTATAATTACGCGAAAAATTTTACCCCGTTTTAATTTCTTTTTTATTGTTATTTTGAAAATTTGGAGCACAGCCCCCTACAACCCCTTTTTTTCGAAATCCTGGCTACGCCCCTGACTGCGCTATAACTTTTTGTTTTTTGAATATCGCTTATAATTTTTTAAATACCAAGCAAAGCAACACAATTTTAAATGTGATATGGCAAATAACTCCTAGTCATATTTATTAAATTTTGTGTGTTCAAGCCGCAACATCTTTAAGAATCTAATTGAAGTAGATAAAATGTTGGTATAATTTTGTTATCTTTTGTTATTTTGGTATATTGGTAAATTTGTGTGTAAAATTTGTCTTTCCTTAAACAGATTTTCCATTTTTCCGCTTTATTATGGCTTTATTTTCAACAGATTTGTTTTAAATCTTTATTATGGTCATAAAAATTTATTTATAAATAAATAGCATACCCGACGTCTGATCCAGCACAAACTAGCGAACAAATCGCTGGTGGAAGATTATTTTTCTTAAACACTCTTTCAAATATCCTATAAAAACAAAACAAAAGCTTTTCAATACTTGCAATTCACATCTACTGAAATTAAAGGGTTGGATAAAAGAATATTTAGAAGGTTACATTCCTATGAATGCTTCCCATAGGTAATAGGGTAAGGTCAATGTCACTCTTCCCCCTTGGGGAAATTTCTAATTTATTAAAAATTTTAATTTAAGGCGTTAAAACACAGTATCTGGAATTCCGGGATTTTTTTTTTGAAATTTAAGGTATTTAAACCCACTAAATTTAAAATAATGTGTTTAAACCGTTAAAAAAATTAGAACGTTATTAATTGAAACTGCCTGCGTGGAGGGGGGGGGGAACTTGGTTTTTGTTTATGCTTTTGGAACGCATCAGGAAAGTTTCTTAATTAAAATATTAAAGAAAATATTTTTTCTTTTCCAAAATTTCGGCAGCCTCCCGGATTTTTTTGAGGGGGAGGGGTAGTAAACCCGAGTTTTGAAATTTGGGGGGGGGGTCCCAAGAATTTTTTTGGGGTATACCTCAAATACCCCATTTTTAGCGTTTTTAGTACTGGGACCCCCCAAATTTAAAGGGGGGGGGGGGGCCGGTCAAGGGTTTGGGGATAACTCCCCAGACTCCTCCTGGTGCTACTGATGTTTTGCAATGTCATTTAGCCAGGGTAAAGACAGACAGTGCACTGGCCCCCCTGGGGTTAAGGGGGGGCAACTTTCCAAAATGGGGGGCACGGGGGGCGGACTTTTTGAAACAAAAAAAGAAAAAGAAAAAAAAAAAAAAAAATAAAAAAAAAAGGGGAAAAACAAAAAAAAAAAAAAAAAAAAAACAAAACAAAAACAACCCAGACGTATAACTCCCCAACTCCTCCCTGCCTACCTATGTTTTGAAATGTCATTTAGCCAGGGTAAAGACTATGAGTCTCGTATTCATAATGATTGTGAATAATATAAAAATGATTACATCTTACTTCGTTAGTGCGATGGATATTAATGGAGTTGATGGCGCCGGCTTCCAAACCACCGTATCCCCACACACTAAACACAAAAATTAAAAAAAAAGATTTAAGTATACTCAGAAAATGTAAAAATATTTCTGTATTTTCACAAATTTATTATAACGGTTTTATAACACCAAGAGCACCTTTTTAAATTTTTTTGGACGGACAGGAGGTTGGGTATACAAAAACAAAAAAGGAAGGGGGGGAACGCAAAAACCCCGGGGGATGGAAAATAGAAAACAAGAAAGAAAAAACAAAGACAAACAAAACAAAACCCAAAAAATCCAAAACTCTCGAGCAGAACCAAAACGCAAAATCACAACCTCCAGAACCTGAGATTTATTCTCCAAAAATCAACAGAACCCAAAAAGAATAAATATTATTAAAAGAAAAATCTTCAAACAAACAAACCAACCAAAAAATTCCAATCCAGCAGAACCAGCAAAAAACAAAACCCCAAACCAAAATCTCCAAAAATCCAACAGAACCGAAACCGAAAAGATTATAAATCGAAACGGTCAAACAAACCAACAAAACCAAACCCAGCAGAACCAACCCCAAAACAAAACCCCAAACCAAAACCCAAAACCAACAAACCAAAACAAAAAAAAAATCAAAGAACCATCCATTCACTTTGCCCCAACATCCAACGGAACTGCCCATACAGCCAAAAATTGGTGGCTGTGTCACCTCTATACAGTGATGAAAGGTGGAAACGCAAACCCACACACAAACCCCTGAACACAAAAACACCCCAACACAAAACCCCCCAACCCCCGCCCCTTCTTTTGGAAAATATCAACTCCGGTTCCTGTTCCACATTTTTAGAAAATCTAATTCCGGTTCTGGTTTGGGTTTCAGTGTTCTGGCGATTTCGCAGTGTGATAGGCAGTTCCGGTTCTGGATGTTCTGGGCAAAATTTGGAATTTCGGTTATTGTTCTGGGCTTTTGGAAAATCTCGATTCTGGTTCCAGTGTTCCGGATTTTTGGAAAATCTTAATTTCGGTTCTGGTTCCGGTGTTCCGGGGGTTTCGCAGTGTGATAGGCAGTTCCGGATGTTCCGGGCAAAGTTTGGAATTCCGGTCCCGTTTCCTGTTCCGGATTTTTGGAAAATCTCAATTCCGATTCCGGTTCATGTTCCGGTGTTTCGAAGGTTCCGCACATCATTAACTAAAAAACCAAAACATCATTTTTCGGCACTCATTATAGAACATAATATTTAAAAAAAAACTAAAATACACAATACATACCCAGAGCCAGTGCGTTATTCCAACCGTAGACGGCACATGGGAAATTAAAAGCTGAAATTACACCGATGGTCCCTAATGGGTTCCAATTTTCTAGCAGAGCGTGTCCCGGTCCTAAATTACTATGTACAAAGCGTTTTTAACCATACATAGGCAAGTTGGTCCGAAATGGAGAGGGGAGTTAACGTTAAACCCCAAATAAAGGGGGGTTAAAATCCGAGAAACGCAAACATAGGTGAGCGGTCCCGCGAGCTAGGGGGTGGGGGTGGTTACCCCGGGTAAATCGCACTCTTACGGGGGTCCAGACCACCCTAGTTTTTAGGGGGTCGACCCGGAATGCGAAATTTTGAAATCTAGAGGGGGGTCAGGTGGGGTCCGGTGCCCGGAGAAAAATAGTTGTAAACCACAATAACTTGAATAATTGTTCTTTTTATAGGATATTACTACATTTTATTAAATAAAAAGCGATATTTTGGTATAAAAAGTGTGTAAACACAGGAATTTATGTTAAAAATTTACGATTTACGATTCCAGAGGAGGGTCAGTGGTAAAAATTTTGAAAATTTGGGGGAAGCCCCCCCCCCCTAGAATTTCGTCTAGGCGGCATAGGTCACCAATGGGGGGTGGTAGGGGGGTGGCACCCCCCCCCCCTACGGCCTCTGAGACCTATCCCCCCTAACGTCCATTTTTGACCCCTCCTCCCTCATTCGACCCCTTGAACCCCTGACCCCCCCCCTAAGGCCCATTTTCGACCCCTCCCCCCATCAACTATATCCAGACCGGGCAAACCCCCCCCCTACCAAAGGGATTTGGAACTGGCTAACCCCACCTCTACCACTTCATCTCCACCCTGGCTACACCCCCCCTAACAGTTTATATTTTCTTAGTTTTTTTTTATTTTAAGGTAAAATGACGGCACGGCACTCACTGTAAAAGCTGTACTTACTACTGACTAACCATATAAATATTGATTATAAATAATAACTAATCGTTTTATTTAACTAGAAAATATAAGAAAACTGACAATTATTTAACACTGAAGCAAATAATACAACAAAAAAGGTACCTGCATAATTATGATAATGTTTTTTTACGCTTTTTTTGAAAAATTCGCTAGCACCCCCCTAACCCCCGCCCTTAAAAACCATGAACCCCCCTAACATCAAGCACCCCGGGGTGGTTTTTTGTTTAAAAAAAAAATTAAGGAACCTCTTAGATTTTATTTCAAATATACCTAAGGAACCTCTTAGATTTTATTTCAATAATTTTGGGACATACCTCAAAAAACCGATTTTTAGCGTTTTTAGTACTGGGACCCCCCAAATTTTAGGGGAGGGGGCATAGGTAGGTAGGCAACCTCTCGGATTTTGGCGGGGGCGGCGGCTAGACCCACCCAATTCTCCATGTTTTAATTGGTCTCCACTTCCAATTTTATGTTACTTTGTTTTTTAATCTTGATATGACCATACTGGACCCCCCTCCTTTAGATTTGTTATATAGTGGTATTAAAAATTTAAAGGTTGGAAGTAAGTTTAAAAACATTTTCTGGTACTTTGCATTGTTTAGCTGTAATTCAATCGTACTCATTTTTCAGCTGTAATGTTTTGGACATCGAAAATTTTAAGGTATCAAATTGTTTGTAAAAATTTTTTTCTTTATTTTTATTGAATAATAGAAATATTGAAGCATATGACATAACCAAGGTAATAAACATTCCGCGCGAAGCGCGGAAATTTTTTTTTTAGTCCTTTTATAACGCTAAAAAATTTTTCTTCGGTAGGCACAGGCAAATTTGGAGGGGGGGTGTCCCCGGGTACCCCAAATTTAGAAGGGGAATTGTGTCAGCAAAATCCGAAATTTGGGGGGAATAAGCCCCCCTGCCCACCTATGGGGGGTGTCGGCAGTTTTAAGATTTTTTTGAAGGGGGGAGGATTATAAACCCCCTGCCCACCTATGCCCCGCTGGCAAAAAAATTGTATTTAAACTTACGTTCGGATTGTAACACCCGGCCTTCCATAATTCTCGACAAGCCCGTGGCATAGTCGCACATATCTACGTATTCTTGGACCTCACCCACGCCCTCTGGATAAATTTTTCCCATTTCCATGGAGACCTAAACACAATAAAATGCAGTATTTTTCAAAGTCTAAAATAGTAGGCCATTTTAATAAATAATGTAAGTAAGTTCGCTATTAGAATCTCAGCAGAACATAGAAATAGGTAGGTACTCATTGAGACATACATGGGCAAGTTGGTCCGGAGTGGGAACATAGGTGAGCACGGTCGGGGAAGCTAGGGGGGTGTTTACACGGGGTAAATCAAATTTTGAATTCTAGGAGGGGGGTCCCAGGGAGGTCTGAACCCCCCTAGCTTTTTAGGGGGGGGGGGTCAACCCGGGGTGCGAAATTTTGAAATCTAGAGGGGGGTCAGGTGGGGTCCGGTGTCCAAAGCAAAACAGTTTTAAACCATAATAACTTTAATAATTGTTCTTTTTATAGGATATTACTACATTTTATTGAATAAAAAGCCATATTCATGTATAAAAAGGGTGTAAAAGCATGAATATATGATAAAAATTCAGGTTTTTGGAAGAAAATTTAGTATAAAAAAGGTACCCACAAGTTCCCTGCGGGGGTCGGGGGGGGGATCAGATTTCAAAATCTAGAGGGGGGTCAGGGGTAAAAAATTCGGAAATTTGGAGGGAGGGGGGCCCCTAGATTTTCGTCTAGGGGGGCCCCCAAAATTTCGAGGCTAGGGGGGGGGGGGGGGGCCCCACCCTGCCCCCCCCCCATTATCACCTATGAGTGAGAAAGGGGGGGTTAAACCCCAAATTAAGAGGGAGGTTATAATCCTCCGAAAAACGCACTTTACCAGAACTATGCACGGTCTGGAAATGCCCCCCCCCGTTTTATTGGAGGATTTGCCCTCCCCTTTTATTGCCCCCCCCCCCCCAAAAAAAATGAAAAAGTACCCTTAAATTATGACGCCATTTTTGACCTATGATGAAGTCCCTTTTTTTCCTTTCCCTTCCTTTTTTTCTTTCCCCCCTGCTTGCCCCCCCCCCCCCGGTTTCAAAAAAGTTGGTCCCCCGTGCCCCTTGCCACTAAAAAGTTAGCCTATTTCAATGTATTTTAAGTCATTTCAGACATATTTTTACCTTATTTTTGCTTTTTTTGTCTCTTTTTTTTCTTTCCTCCCTGATTCCCCCCCCCCCCGTTTCAAAAAAGTTGCCCTCTCCGTGCCCCCCATTTTGAAATTGCCCCCCCCCCGTTTAAACCCCGGGGGGAGTGCAAAGGTCTGCTTTAAGTGTAACAGAAATTTTAAAATTTTGGACTGGAACTGGACAAACAAAAATAGCTACAGTTTGATTTTTAGACCAACTTTGGGCCGATTGGAAAAACCAGAAAAAAACTTATCCAAAAAAATAAAAAAAAGGTGGCCGAAATTAAGTCAACTACCCTACCTACCAGTTTTCCCAAAGAAGACAGGTTTTGCCGCAACGCGTCGCCGATTTGGCGCACTATTTCCCCTCGGCGCGGGGCTGGGACCTCCGCCCAGAGTTCCCAAGCTTTTCTCGCTTCGCTCACCGCCCTTTCGTAATCCTCCAATGTTCCTGAAATATAAATCCGGTAACATATTGTCGTTACAACGGCAAAATGAGCCACAGTTCGTGGAAAATATGTGTGCTTGTGACTTAATTTTAAATTTAAAACAGGATCCTATTAACTATAGCAGACCTGTGCACGGTCTGGAAATGCCCCCCCCCATTTTATTGGAGGATTTGCCCCCCCCGCCAAAAAATGAAAAAGTACCCCAAAATTATGACGCCATTTTTGACCTATGATGACGCCATCATCGCGAATTTTTCGCAGTTTTTGCCTATTTCAATGTATTTTAAGCCATTTTAGACCTATTTTTACCTTATTTTCGCTTTTTTTGTCCTTTTTTTCTTTTTTTTTCCTTCTTTTTTTCCCTGCTTGCCCCCCCGTTTCAAAAAAGTTGCCCCCCGTGCCCCCCATTTGGAATTGCCCCCATCGGTGGGCGGGGGGGGGGGTTGGGGGTTATACCCCCGAAATTTCGGATTTTGCTGACACCCCCCCCTTAAATTTGGGGTAGTCGGGGACACCCCCCCCCCTAAATTCGCCTCCCAAAGAAAAACTTTTAAGTGTTATAAAAGGACTAAAAAATTTTTCCGCGGACTGTTTATTACCTTATTTTCCCGTTTATTACCTTTAAATTCCCCCGCTACGCGGGCAGTTTAAATTTCCCTGCTACGCAGGCAGTCTAAATTGGCAATTTATCTTAGTTTTTCAATTTCAAATCGATTATCCCATTCAGTAGTTAAGGCATACATGTTTAATAAAACTACTATAAAACACTATTATCTTTTTTTAACGTTTTAAACACATGTTATAAATGTATAGTATAGCTATAAAAAACCTTAAATTTTGTAATTACTATCATTTGGAATTAAAATTTCTAGTGTATTTTAGCGCCTCAAATTATAAATTTTCTCCTCCGGGGGGCATAGTTCCCCCGAACCCCCCTGACCGAATTTTTAAGATCACAGAAAATTATGTAGAAATTAGGTATAAAAACAAAAGTAAAAGGTATGTTCACGCGATCACCAGGAGACGATTTTTAAGCCGTTTTTATGTATATATTTAAAAAAATTTTCGCCTCCGGCGGCTGGGGGGAACACCCCAGACCCCCCGCCGACGCTGCGCGTCGGCTGGCGCCGCTACGCGGCGCAGGCGGCAGCGCTTCGCGCCGCTTTGACAACACTTTTTCTCCCCTCCCCCAGACTGACGCCCCCGAAATGAAATCCTGACTGCTCCACTGCACATTTTTATTAATAGGATTAAAAAAATAAAATTTATAAGTTGCAATAAGATCTTATTTTAATTTTACACAGTTTTAAAGCATTTATAAGCATGTTTTACGTTATTTTACGCGTTTTAAGCTCATTTTAAGGCAGCGCGGAAATATTGGGTACACCTCCCCTCAAAATTTGGGTCTTACTGGACACCCCCCCTAAAATTTGACCCCCCCCCCTATACCCCCCCCCGAAATCCGAGAGGCTGCCCACCTATAATTGCCCCCCCCGTTTTAACCCGGGGGGGGGGCAGTGCACAGGTCTGCTACAGAATGAGTCACAGCCACGTGTATTTATAATGACAGTTGCCAAGGGCGTAGCCAGGGGGGTTGTAGGGGTGGCAACCCCCCTTTTGGTTTTTTTTTTAAATTTTTTTACTTCGTTAAGGTGTAAATTTTGAAAATTTTTTGGCGCTTCGCTTTTAATTGAAATAAAATAAATGATGAAAAGTTTCAAAAATCAATGAGCAAATCAAACAAATAAAATTAAAGAAATTGGTCATTTATTAGTAGAATTCATTTCACATATTGAAGCTTATAATTTTCCTTACTATTTTTAAACAAAATATATAGCAGATAGAATTAAATAAGTGCGTTTTTGCCTTTAACTGATGTACAAACAGTAAATAACCTAAAACATGCGCAATGCGCAAAAATTTTGATGGTTTTAACGTTTTTAGCTAATTTTTTTAAAAAATCAAAAATTTCGAGCTACAACCCCCTACAACAGGGACGTAGCCGGGGCGGGGGGGGGGGGGGGGGGGGCGGCCGCCCCGCCCCTGGAAACGGTCGGATGGGAGGAAAAATACGGATAGTGGTTGGGCGAGGGGGGGGGCGGCCGCCCCCCCCCCGAAATGGGGGCCAGATAGTAAAATTTGGGGGTTTTCTGAGGCTAAAAATTTAAAATTTTCTAGCGCTTCGCTAATCGCCCGGCGCCAAACTTTAAAATAATTTTAGTACCCCAATGGACCCCCAAAAACCAAAAATTTGTTCCGCTTCGCTTCGCTCAGCGGTCACTTTCTATAGTACACATACATTATATATCTCGTTATTTATGTTGCCTGATGCTAATGTTATTTCAAAGTTAGTACAATAATTTTTATAAGTAATAAGTACTACACAGAAAGCAAAACAAACAATCATATTGGTTGATTTATGTACCTCCCCCTCCTAAATTTTCCTGCTGCCTATAGCATTGGCTCGGATTTTTTTCATATAGGTAGGTGGTACCCTAGAAAACATGGAGCCGAGATGCAGCTCATGTGCTTTGGTTTACAATGTGGGTTTAGCCAAAGGGTCTGAAACTAAAGTCTCTAAATTCCTTTTTTGTAAAATCCAGGCTCTGTGAATGTGTTTTTATGTAATTTTTAACTAAGAAAACATGTTTTTAACTAAGAAAACCGCTAAAAACATTAGATAATAGGCAGTGGCGTGCCCAGTATTTCATTTCGGGGTGGGCGGTCTGGGGGGGGTGTACATACTAACCCTGAGTGGGGGTCTGGGGGGCGGCGGCCCCCCAGAAATGGGGGGTCTGGGGGGCGAGAGCCCCCAGCGGGGTCAAGGGGCAGAGCCCCTGTGTCAGGGGGGTCCGGGGGGCAAAATGCCCCCCCGGAGGAGAAAATTTTTAATTTAAGGCGCTAAAATACACTAGAAATTTTAATTCTAGATGATAATTAAAACAAAATTTAAGTTTATTTTTATTCCTATCCATTTAAGACATGTGTTTAAAACGTTAATAAAAGGTTAATAGTGTTTTTAGTAGTTTTATTTAACATGTATGCCTTAAATATTGAGCGGCAAAATCGATGGAAATGGAAAAACTGAGATAAATTGTCAATTTAAACTACCCGCGAAGCGGGGAAAATTTGGTTTTTTGACTATTAATATGCTTTTGGAAGGCATCAGGAAAGTTTCTGTATTAATATTTAAGGAAAAAAAATTTTCTCTCCCAAAATTCAAAAAACGTAAGGGTCCCCCCTTACGAAAAAATCCGGCTTCGCCGGATTTCGGGGGGGGGGGGGGCGGCCGCCCCCCCCCTGGGCACGCCACTGATAATAGGTTATTAGGCCAAAAACAGTGTATTATACAGCTTTATCTACGTTTATCCTTGCTTTTTTTAACGTTTTCAAAAATTAAGGGCCCCCCCCCCCCCAAAAAATTCGGGGGGGGGGGGGGGGGGCGGAGCCCCCCGAAATTTTTTTTGTACTACGATCCGCTCCTCCCCCCCCCCCCGAAATGAAACTCTGGCTACGTCCCTGCCCTACAACCCTCTTTTGAAAAATTTGTACTGGCTACAACCACAACCCCTCCCCCCCCCGCCGGTCCGAAATCCTGGCGACGCCAATGACAGGGGCTCATTTTGCTGTGGTAACGATGATATTGTCCTTACAACCGCACAATGAGATAAGGCAGAATCACCATAAAAATACTTTGCAACCATACATGGGCAAGTTGGTCCGGAGTGGGGGGGTTAAACCCCAAATTAGGGGATGGGGTTAAAATCCGAGAAACGCAAAATACCCATATCGTTTTTTTGATTTTGAAGGCAAAATAGGTAAAAAACGCTAATTTTATGTCAGAAAGCCCTTTTTATTGCATTTTTGAATTTTTTATTGCTTAAAACATTCATTTTGACCTCAAAACTTAAGTTTGGAGGCAGTTAGAAGTCATTTTAAAGACATTTTTTTCTTCATTTTTTTAAAAATTGGGAGGGGTTAACTTTTTCTCCCTCCCCACTTCTGAGTGGGGGGGGGGTTAAACCCCCCTTCTCAGAATTTGGGGGTTTAACCCCCCCCCCCAACCCCCCGTGCCCATGTATGTTTGCAACTATAACTTTTTTATTCTTAAACACACAACTACTGTTAACGTTATGAGTCAGAGTCACGAAAACGATTATATCGTCGTTTCCATGACAAAATGAGTTAGAAGCGTCATAAAATATATGTAACTGTGACTTTTTTTTCTTTTTTAACACACAACTACTGTTAACATTATTAGTCAGAGTCACGTTAATTCTTTACTGCTTTTTTATTATCGCAGTAACGCCAATATTACGTTTTAGTGTTTTAGTCATATGCATAGGAGGGCAGCCTCTTGGATTTTGATTTGGGGTGGGGAGGGGGTATACCCGACCCCACAAATTTGGGGGGGGGGGGGAAGGGTGTGTCCCGAAAATTTTTTTAGGTAACGTTAAATACCCCATTTTTAGCGTTTTTATTACTGAAACCACCCCAAATTTCAGGAGGGGGAGTGTCTGGGATAACCCCAAATTTAAGGGGGTTGTCGGTTATAGTCGGGATTTTTTTTTGAGGGGGGGGGAGGTACGTATAATCCCCCCAACCCCCCCCCCCTGCCCACCTATGTCCATTAGGTGAGCGGAATGTTTTTTTTTATTTAAGATTTAAAATTATTATTAATTTGGCTCTAATTATTTATTATAATTTTTATACACATTTTTTGGCAAAAAAAGTCTGTCAAAAATATTTTTTTGCAAAATAAATTTAATAAATTTTTTAGCTCAGCATCGAGGAGAGTTTTACAGCGTAGATGAAATTGTTAAAAATTATTACACAAACCAGTTGAAGGTCTGGAAATGCCTCCCCTCGGAATTTAGTGGCTCTGCCCTCCCCCTACGCCCAAAAATGAAAAAGTGCCTAAAAATTATGACGCCAT
>JASAMX010011958.1:0-47678 GCA_030248175.1 Microlaimidae sp. YZB2_3
CATTCTTTTAAAATAAACTAAGAGTGACAACAATTTTTTCATCATTCCATTATGATTATTTGTGTCTAAAAACCTTAAAAAACCAAAAAAAAATTATATAAACACAGATACACATAGGCACAATAAATTATGACGCAACAACACATAATTATGTAAGTTCACATCATTAGTTGCCGCTCTAAATATATATTATAATTAATACATAAAGATATGTATTATTTTAATTTACGGTCAATCCATTTCAAATACGTCATAAAATATTTTTTCTAAATTTAAAAAAAAACAATAATCACACTATGCCCTGATTGATAATCGTGTTGTAAATCTGTCAAACGCATTTTGACATTATGTACAACACAAATATACTGCCACGCCAAATCGGGATATTGCAACGATGATTATAATTGATGATATTTTAAATTAGGTAAAGCCATGCCGAATAAAGCCTAAATATATTATGTCTTATATATACTGATAAATGTTTGGATTGCCACGTAATTTTAATTTTCAACTAATAAATATAAATAATTTTAATATCCACGAAGGGAACTTTATTAAAAGCTTTTGGCTCAAAACAAAAGAAGAATAATAATAAAATAGTTATTTTTTTGGGTATGTGCGTGTGTGTATGTGTACGTGTGTTCGTGTGCAGTACATGCGTGACCGCCCGTGTTTGTGGGTGTGTATTTTTGTGAGTGTGCGTCTTAGTGTAAGGGAATGTGAACACAATGGTCAAAACCCTTGCATTTAAACGGAAGTTATCTTTTCAGAGTTGTGACGTTATAGAATCCCTTTTAGTCAATTAACGCTTAGGAAAAAAATTGAGATCTCCTAGGGTTGGTTCATACTTATGTAAAAATGTCCTTTGGACAAAGTCCAAAGGACAAACACATCGTATAAACGTATGTAAAAACGTCCTTTGGACTTTGTACAAAGAACGTCGTTTGGACAAAGTCCAAAGGACGTTTTTACATAAGTATGAACCAACCCTAATTTTTAGGAGATAAATTTTTTCCAAGCTCTAATTGGCTAAAACAGCTCCTTCCACAACCTTTTTCACAGAGCAAAACATATGACGTGATCACGAATACCATTTTGAGGGTCCTTAAAATCCTGATGTAAAAGTGCAATTTTGAGATAAATACAGTCGGTGGCGTGTAAAGCCCGTTTCAAACGATCCATCGTTTAGAACGTTTTTCGAACGTTTTGCCGTTCGACTATCGACACAGCGTTTGAGAGAGAAAAGCGCGCAAGGCTGAAAAATGCTAAGGCTGGTTCATACTTATGACAAAACATCCTTTGGACACAGTCCAAGGAACAAAAGTCCTTTGGACTTTGTCCAAAGGACAAAGTCCAAAGGACAAAATCCAAAGGACAACGTGTTCATACTTTTTGTCCTTTGGACTTTTCTCTTTGGATTTTGACAAATTCTAAGTAGCCTTCATAGTTTGTCCAAAGGAAAAAGTCCAAAGGACGTTTTGGCTTGTCCAAAGGACGTTTTGGCTTTTCTAAAATTGTCCTTTGGACTTTGTCCAAAGGACGTTTTGTCATAAGTATCAACCAGCCTTCAGTCGCGTATTTCCTATAGGCACCTTGCACTGAAACTGAGTTTATACATGAAGTATGCAATATACATAGTTGTCACCATAATGGATAATTACCGTACTCCTACTTATCTTCTCGTAGTATGCAGATAATACGATCTAAATTCCGCGCGCTTTTGAGGGTTGATCTGCATACTACGAAAAGATAAGTAGGAGATACGGTAATTTCGCGCGCTTTCTATCGGTTGTTCTGCATACTACGAAAAGATAAGTAGGAGTACGGTAATTATCCATTATGGTGACACTTATGTATATTGCATACTTCATGTATAAACTCCGTTTCAGTGCAAGGTGCCTATACACACAGCGCGCTGATTTGCGGCCGTTAATAAAAACCCGTGAGTGGAAAATATTATAACCGGATATCAAGTTATTATAAGCGTGTTTAAAACAAGTTTTAGTTTCTGTGAATATGTTTATTAATTAAAAACTGTTTCGGAAATTCGTTTGTATATTAGTTATTCTACTAAACATTGCAAAAAGGGTTTAAAATTCTTCTTATTAAAAAAGGACTCCAAACCCGCCCCACCTAAACCGAAATGCCACGAGGAAGCGACAAATCAAAAAACGAAAGTATTTAAGCAAATATCCTTGAAAACCTTATTTTAAAATAATATAGCGTGTTCTAAACGGCCTTAAAATTTTGATAATATTTTGAAACTGCAAATTTATTTTAATTTCGGTTTACAAGTAAGCAAATTCTTATTTTGGAGAACTGCCAACCAGTTCACTTATAATTATTTGAAATGGTTGAAACATTTTTGAAAATTACAAAATTCTACATATGAAAATTAAGCACTGTTTATTTAATTTTTATTTAAAATTATATTAATTATTTTTAATCCTGTTTATTTTTTAAAAATTACTCTCAATCCATTCTTGTTTGTTGGATTATTGTAAAAATTGTTGCAAGTGAAAAAATAAAAATAAAATTAACATTATTAAAAAAGCAAATTGCAAATCGACTTATCATTGTAAGAAAAAGCAAAAAAATAAAACTGTCATTTTTCAAACTAATATCTGTTTACGAATTTTATGCAAAAAACCCAGGGCTTGTTAGATTTGTCGCTTTCAGATAGCCTTCGGGTTTAGTTTTTTAAACGATCAACCAGAATATACCACGTGGAATCAAGAAAATTATTTGGCACTTTAATTTTTTTTTCAATATGATATTCCAATTTTTATTGGCTATTTAATATTGATTAAATCTTTTTAAGGACAAACCCTATAAGTGTATTGTTTTATTAACAGCTTATCACACTTGTTTTAAATAATTTTACTAAAACAAATGTGCGTCAAAGATAACCATAATTTTGTTAATATCTAATAAACGCTTGAATTTTTCAAATAAATTGACTTTTTGAGACAATGTTAAACTTATGTTTTAAAAACAGTTGATAAACATTGTTGTATTTAGTATTTTGGTACAATATTTAATTTAATATTTAATATTTAGAATACAATACTGTATAATATTTAATTTATTACATTTGTGTATATTAAACATGTTTTAAATAATTTTTGGCAAAGAAACTACATTTGCGATATAAACAAGCATAATACTAGCCTTGAAAAATGCTCTAAGAATAGAGCAGGAAAAAAGGCGATTTTTTCCCCGGGCGTATGTTTAGACAGAAAAGATGTGGACTAGTCTGAGATGGAGATTATGTGGAGTATAGAAAATTTGCATTTGGTTTGGCCAGCTGCTCACTAAATAAAAATTTCTACCATAGATAATGATTTGTTTATACATTTATCTAATCACACAGCACTCTTGCATTTTTTTTTTAGTTTGATGAAATATCAATTGAAAAAACATAGCAATCATTGACAAGCGCAAAATCGCCATTTTTTCAAATTTATAGGTTTCTTACACATACAAATATAACCTTTAAATTGAAAAAGTGGCGATTTCGCGCTTGTCAAAGATTGCTGTGAGTATGATTTTTTCAATTGACATTTCATCAAACTAAAAAAATGCAACAGTGCTGTGTGATTAGATCAATGTATAAACAAATCATTATCATATGGTAGAAATTTTTATTTAGTGAGCAGCTGGCCAAACCAAATGCAAATTTTCTATAGTCCACATAATCTCCAATCTCAAATCAAAACAAAAACCCCGCCCACACAACGCCCAAAAAAAAAAAAGCAAAACAAAAGCCCAACAAAAACACCCAAACACAACAAAGAAACAACCAAAAAAAGAGCCAGACAAAGACCACCAAATAGCACCCCAAACAAAAACAAAAAAAAAAAAAAAGCAGAACAAAACAAAAAGCCACAAGAAAGAAAAGAAAAAACCAAAAAAAAGCGACGCTCAAAGACAAAATCCAACACACAACAAAAAACATCTCAGACTAGTCCACATCTTTTCTGTCTAAACATACGCCCGGGGAAAAATCGCCCCTTTTTCCTGCTCTATTCTTAGAGCATTTTTCAAGGCTAGTCTACCACTTTTTTTGAATTAAATTAAATTAAAAAATAGCCTAATAAACTATAGTTTTAGGTGCGCAATGACATATGTTTATAATCATTCCGGTGCCGAGATATATTTTTTAAATAAAAAGTAATAAGAAAAAGAAGATAAATTTAAATTACAAAATTTACCCACGTTGTTTAATTATAGTTAGTGCGGTGCAGTTGCGCTCCAGGCAAAGTTTATCTACGTTCTCTAAATATAGTTGGCGCGATGCCGTGCGCCAATGATTGCAATTATAGTTTTTAAAGTAAAAATAATAATAATAAGAAGAAGAAGATGATGAACATGAATTACAAAATTTACTCACGTTCTCTAAGTATAGTTGGCGCGGTGCCGTGGGTTAAATTGCAGTGTGGCACCCCCGCACCACCGATAATTACCGGCGCGTGGCGCTCCCGCGCCACCGACGCTTATTATTATTTTTTAATAAATAAAACTTTGAATTAATTTTGTCATCAGTAATGCAAGAATTAAAAAAAGTACTCTGTTGTTTTCGCCGTTTTCCGCGCGGTTGAAGCAGATGGCGCTGGGAACTGGTTCCGTTTCTGCCACCAATTAAAACCCGTCTGCTTTTTTTATGCGGTTTCTATGAGGGTATGTTGGTTGTCTGCTCCGTACAATCCTTATTGTTGCCAAAAGGCTGTTATTGTGCGGTTGGGATTTTTTATTTGTCTATTTTTCAAATTTTTTATTTTGATCAATATATCGATAACAAGGACCTAAATGAAAAAAAGTGCTTCCTTTTCTAATGAGCCCATGTTTATTTTTGATCAATCAGTAACGAATGAGGAATATCGGTTTTAAGAATGGAGCGTTGAAATAATAATAATAATAAGAAGAAGAAGAAGAAGAAGAAGGTTCTGAATTTCAAAATTTACCCACGTTCTCTAATAATGATTGGCGCGGCGCCACGGGGCTAAATCGCCCCGTGGCGCTTCCGCGCCACCCATGATTTTATTTAAAACAATAGATTTTTTGGGCTCGTGTAAAATTTCTTAAATTAAAAGACTTTCGATATTTCACCAACAAAGTTTTTATTTATAAGACGTATTTTAAGCACCTTTTGCAATAAAGAAAGATACTAATAAAGAAATAAATTTCCGAATCAGTTTTTAATTAATAAACATATTAATAGAAACTAAAACTTGTTTTAAATAGGCTTATAATAACTTAATATGCGGTAAAAAATGTTTTCCACTCCTGGTTTTATTATAACAGCCGCAAATCAGCGCGCCGTGAGTATAGGAAATACGCTACTAACGTTTTTTAGCCTTGCGCGCTTTTTTCTCTCAAACGCTGCGTCGATGGTCGAACGGCAAAACGTTCGAAACACGTCCTGACCGATGCATCGTTTGAAATGGGCTTTACACGAAACCAGGACTGTAATTGTAAAACATTAAAACTGAGATTAGACTTACTTGCATATTCCGGTTCTCGACATCTGAGAAACTTGGAAACCTCATAGGTGAGTTTTACTGTGATGGGGGGCCAATGTAAATTGAACTCTCCGCAAAGATCCCCAACGAACCCACACACTTTGGGCTGCACATATTCAGTACCGTCGGGACAAACAAAAACTAAAGAGAACCGTGGTAGAGTTATAAAACACTAAAAAGACACTAAGGGCTGGTTCACGCCGGAATCGCAGCTGATAGGTGACGCACAGTTCACACCGTTCATAGACTAGTTCGGAATAAGTGTCTTTTATACTGTACGAGAGAGGGTACAAAAAGAAAAAAAATAAAATTTGAAAAAAATCTTAGCTTTCTTTGTTTCTTAAGTTTAAACCTATACTTCATAAAAATTGCTACACGATGATATGTTTCACTACGTTGAAGTGCTTTAATATATCAGTTTGTGCTAAATAAATTTTGGTTTTTTAATTAAACGTCACAACAGTTAGAAATCATCACTAAAATAGTATTTTTGTGAACAGTAATTTCGAATTAAACTCAACGGCACTGTAGAAGCGACAGAGCGGTCGCGACAGCCGCCGCGCAGAATAATTATAAAAAAATAAAAAAGAACAAAAGCAAAAATGCCCATTGTATTTTGAATTAAGTTTATTAAGCGGCCTGAAGTCAATAAAAAGTACAGATGGAGTGACATTGAATGTTTTGAATTTTGTTTTAATTTACACGTTACGAACTGAGTCAGTTCATTTTGTAATTTACATAAGATGTGCCAAAATCATATACAGAATCTCTAATATTTATTCTATATGAATATATTAGTATAAAAAAACATAGGTAAAAAACATATATTATGACATTACGTAATTTTTTCATGATATTGTAATATAATTCTGCACAATAAAATGACGTTTTCAGATATAAATTGGTATATTTTTATTTTAATTTTTTTATTGTAAGCATTTCAAGTATTTGGAAATGAATTTGAAATAAACCGCTGGCATTAATCCAACAACATTCAGTGTTTAAGTAATGTCACTTCCTGGTGGCATTTGAGTTTAGTAAAAATAAAGATGGAATTTGTGTTTTTAAACTAATTTTAAACCTACATAGGTTTTTTTAATGTTGCTTGTAAAACTATTCAAAATTTAAAAATTAATTTTAAAAAGTCCATTCCAAATTTTTAAATTAAGCATTTTTTTGTAATTGAAACATTAAACTGGGAACCAAGCGCGCCAGCAGCGCCGTACCTACAAAGCGGCAAAAAACTGAAAATCCCCAAAAACTGCTTTTGCAATATTTAAAAAGTATTTAAGAAATTTTGAAGAGAAGGGGTCGAGATTTTGAACCAATTAATATTTGAAATATTTTAAACCGTAAAATGTACTAGTCGCTCGCTGTTTCTCAATTTTCCCTCTACATATGATTAGCGCTAGTAGTTATTGTAGCCTCTTCTTAACACTAAAAAACCCTTATTCCGAACTAGTCTATACCGCAGCAACAAATGACGGTGTAATAATGTAAACGCGCGCATTATAGGTAAAATACTCATACCTGAGAATGTAGGCGTGGTTTAATTTTCGCCTTTTTTTAAAAAAACACTTCATTGTACCTATTTTTAATGAAAACTTTGCTAATATAAGATTATTATGTATTAAGTGGTTTTAGTGTACAGAAGTCTATTGTATATGTATGCATTTGTTAATCAACGCTTGTATTTTTGTTTAAATTTTGTTATGTTATACGTTAAAAATCGATTTTGGTTAAGATTATTAAGTGACAACTTGACATTTAACATTGCCGTGAAATACTTGCTGCCGTCTATTTTAACGGCGCAGTGTAAAATGAATCATTTCAACTTGTTTCCCGCCAGTTGTCCCCAAAATAGAGCATGCGTACTGTAAAATTGCATACGTACTCGCGAAATCGCAAATTTATTTCGGATTTTACAACCTCAAGTAAAGTTGGGAGCGTGCCCATACACGATTTCTGCTACCATTACGTTAATTAGTCAATTTAGAAGACGAAAAACAATTTTGAGCGATTATTGGAGTATACAAAAAGGCGAGAGTGGCAGCTAGGACGATTTTACCTATAGCTATCAGCTCCCACCTGCCATTCCGGTGTGAACCAACCCTAGCAGTCAAGATTTTGGTTTTTGTGTCTATATATTGGAACGATTAGCGGTATCATTCGTGTAAACAGAATATTGTGCGTTACTTACTTGATTTTTAATAATAAATGTGTTTTATATATACAATAACGAATTTTAACTAACATGTTTGTATAGCTTATTTTTGCTACAAACTGTTTATAGCTGCTACAAGGTCCACGACTTCCGATAAAATAAAATTTTAAAACCATATTTTATTAATCAAAATATTTGGCACCTATCATAAAAGCACGGCACGAAACAGTACCACAGAACAGTCCCGGGTTTTGCAAAAGGGTATGCACGAAACAGTACTGGAACAAAACAGTACGGCACAAAAGAGTATGGTCACAAAAAGGTACTGAGATATTGCGTGCAGAAACTAACAGAATTCATTAATCCAAATGGAAATTTGCATATTTAAGAAATCAACTTGCGCATATTAACCCGTTCCTGCAATGGCCTTTCCCCCCTTACAACCGTAAAACCTTCATAAGACAAAGGTAAAACCTTCGTCTCGCGGTGGTGGTATTTTTGTATGACAAATGTCATACTTAAACCTTACTGCGGTAAACTCTTCTCATGACCTATATCGTACTTTCGTCATACATAATTTTTTGTGCGCGAATAGTGCCCAGTGAGCGAGCAAATTGAAATGGTTAAAGCTGTACGGTAACAATATGCTAATTTTTTCAACATATGAACCTACTTAATGCACTGTATCCGTGAGAAAAATCTGCATATTGCTACCGTACAGCTTTAACCATTTCAATTTGCTCGCTCACTGGACACAACTTGCGCAAAAAAATTATGTATGGCGAAGGTAGGGCATGGTTTTACGAACGTTTCACGGTTGTATGTAACCGAGGAAAAGCCAATTATGGGAACGGGTTAAGGCTGGTTAATACTTATGACAAAACGTCCTTTGGACAAAGTCCAAAGGACAATTTTAGAAAAACCAAAACGTCCTTTGGACTTTTTCCTTTGGACGAAGCATAAATGCTACTTGAAGTTTGTCCTTTGGACAAAGTCCGAAGGACAAAATCCAAAGAGAAAAGTCCAAAGGACAAAAAAGTATGAACACGTTGTCCTTTGGACTTCGTCCAAAGGACGTTTTGTCATAAGTATAAACCAGCCTTTAAAGTATAGTTTTTAACTAGTGGTCGTTGTGGTAAGTATTTTTGTTCTTTTTTTTCTGTCGTGGTCAGATAATTAAAAATAAACACTAACGGTGTATTATAAAATTAATCGTGTAGTAAAACATGGGCATTCCGGATTTATCTTGATTTCGGATTTAGACTTTTTCCAAAAAAAACTAATCAGTTAAAATAATAATCCATATTAGTTAGGATTTTTTTGTTTCTTAACGAAGTTTGTTAGTAATGTTCCTGCGCTATTAAACTATCATGCCCCAAATGAAACGATGATTTAAACAAAAACTCTGAACCTGAGCTTCTGATATGAATTATATAAGGCTTATTTAATCCTCCAATTTAATTTGAAAACGTTCATGATATTTTAGCCACTTTTTACAATTTTTTTGTTGTTATCGTTGTTTAAAAACTTTAAGTTCGCAAAAAATGAAAAAAATGAAATACTACTCTTTAATTATATGTTAAAATATCTTAAAAATAAAATATGCGGCTCCGTGTTTATGAATGTGTTTTAGGGCTCCGAAAACCGGCATTCCAGAGTTCCACATGGAACATAAGTTTTTGTAATAGGCCCAAATAAATCACTTATTCTACCCTAATTAAAAAATATAGTCAATTGTGAAATAAAAAAACTTGCTTCTTTTTATAACGCATGTTCTTTTTATGA
Organism: Microlaimidae sp. YZB2_3; assembly: GCA_030248175.1. Classification (NCBI taxonomy): domain Eukaryota; kingdom Metazoa; phylum Nematoda; class Chromadorea; order Desmodorida; family Microlaimidae; species Microlaimidae sp. YZB2_3. The sequence continues at coordinate 9,472 of JASAMX010011958.1, forward strand.
TGCATATAAGACAAATGAGAAAGTTACAGTTAAAATTGCGCTCTAGGTTTTAAAACTGATTATTATTAAATACTGATTTTTTGCAACCTTAAAGTGAAATTGTAAATTTTTGGGTTCTCTTGGATTATTGGGTGATGTAGTTTCTAAGTTTAGTCCTCCAAGTGCGAAAATTTTTGAAATTTTGATAATTTTAGAATTCCGGTTCTTTCTCATTTTATTGGTATCGCAAATCTTGAAAAAATATTTCTGTATTTCTGGCCTATAAAACTCAAATCTATGGACGTCTATTTTTATGCAAAAGTTAAGGAACGGCAGTCGCGCCAGTAATTAGAGATATTTTTTAGCTGTTAATTTAATAAAAATTACAAAATTGTTTCTCCTGTGGTGGTGATTTAAGGCTGGTTCAGATTTGTGACAAAACATCCTTTGGACAAAGTCCAAAGGACAATTTTAGAAAAGCCAAAACGTCCTTTTGGACAAGCCAAAACGTCCTTTGGACTTTTTCCTTTAGGCGAAGTATGAATGCTACTTAAAATTAGTCCTTTGGACAAAGTCCAAAGGACAAAATCTAAAGGCAAAAGTCCAAAGGACCAAAAGTATGAACACGTTGTCCTTTGGATTTTGTCCTTGGACTTTGTCCTTTGGACAAAGTCCAAAGGACGTTTTTACGCTGTATTTGTCCTTTGGACAAAGTCCAAAGGACGTTTTGTCATAAGTATGAACCAGCCTTTATAGCTAACCACCACCCACATTCGAGGCCATAAACGCATACGTATACGGTTTGGCGAAAGTTGAATTTAAATTTTTTTTTTGTAATTTATTAGAATTTTAAAACATAATGAAAAAAATTGAGAACGAATTAGGGTAGTGCATTTAATTTCGGCACTTTTTTGTTTTTCCAATGTAACTTTTTACTGTATGGCTCGATTTTCCTGTTTGATAGCTCATTTTAAAGCTTTCACGATACTGCGTTGCGTCACAAAAGTTTCACTGTACGAAAGTATTTTTTTTTACTTAATTAAATCAGTTTTTAAAAAAATAGAAAATTGCCGAAATTAAATATGTGCTTTTAATTTCGGCACTTTACAAACAATCGATTGTTTCTCAGTAAAAAATCATCATTTTCAAAAATTTAAAAACCTATCATTATCATCAAACAGTTTTCTTTAATTTTAGCTTCCACTTGTTGTTCAACGTGTACCTGGCAAAAAGTTACAGCTAAAATGCCAAATGGTATCAAAATGAGCAAAACTTGGGCAAAAAAGTTCATTTAATTTCGGCACTTTTTAAAAGGACCCTTTTAATCGAGTTTAAGTTCAAGTGCTATGACCCCTACACATTTCAACGCTTGTCTTCTAACTATTTACAACTACAATTTAACACCCGACCACTTAATTCAATCCGTTTTTACCTACAGCATATGAGTGCCGAAATTACACTATTTTATTTTATAACGATTGCTCACCACAGACGCAACGAAGAACCAGGGGGACTAAAAATTCGGAAAATAGACTAAATTTTACCAGGACAGTTTAATTTTTAAACCAATTTATTGCGTAATCATGAAATGCCCATGTTCTAAAAACGAGTAACATTTTTCTTTTTTTGTAAATCACACAATTTCACATAAAAATATCATAACATAACAAATAAAAAGCTCACGACAGTCATCTACATATAATTAGCTCTCATTTGAGCTATCAAACGTCGTGTTCCATCCAGGATTACCAAAGATATAGTCCAAAATCAAAAATGCCCAATTGGAAAAAGTGCCGAAATTAAATGCACTACCCTAATAAGTATTAAAAATTTTGGAGCAGGTGTTCGGTGCCTGGGGACACACGCGCAGGCGCAACTCGAGAGACACCCAGCCAACGCTTCACAATTGACCCCGTCAAGAGACACAATAATAACACCCTCCACCTCAAATAGACACAATAATAGCTTTCATAACATATGGTTTGCTTTATAGTAATAGTTTTTGTCTCTTATGTGTTTTTTTTTCAACAAGTTCAAAGCACGAATATTTTTAATGATACCGTCAGCTTCACACTTTCCATCCACGGCTTCGAATCCATACAGGCACTGACAAGTGCCATTGATGCAGGTTGAAAAACTGGCGTTGCAAAAGTGTTTTTCGTCACAATCACTGAGCAAACCAGCTTCTGCACAATATTAGAAGATTAACCATGGGAAAACAGACTGGGGCTAAGTTAAATAAAATAACTAATTTTATCAAGTCCAATAGGTAACATCATCGACTTAGTAAGAAAAAAACGCAGCTTAAATTGAAACTATAAATTTCAAATCAAATATGCAAAAACTTTAAAATTATTTTTTTAAATTAATATTTATAAATCCGTACTTATGGGTGCTTTTTGCTAACATTGTGTTAAAAATAGTTGTTTTACCTCAAAACAAAACTCCCATTTTGATGTTTGTTGGTTCTCAAAGTTGAATAATATTCATACACAAAACTTAATTTTTACCTTTAAGCGACCGAGGTGGGATATACACCGATGCTTTCAAAAATGACAAAAAACCGCAAATATAAATCAAATTTGCGAAATACATCTCTAAAATATTTTACAATTTCAGCCAAAATATTGATTTTGTGGCCACAGTAAAGAAACACTAATTTATAAATATTCTTAATCTTAAAAACATCAAATAAAAAATAAGCTTTCTAATTAAAATAACACTCTTTTTATTTAAAAACCATTAATTCATTTTTTATTAATTAAAACTGATTATTTATGATCGGACGTTCGATTAGAATCCGACTTATTAATTAAGATTTTTTTCATGACAATCACATATAAATATTTTTTAATTTTTTTTTACCGCAAAATTTAACACATTTAAAAGGCGGTTATACTAAAGCTAAAGTCTTTCAGGCTGAAACTAAGGGCGTAACCGCTCTTCGTCAGAAAGAAATAAGCAATAACCCGCGAGCGAGAAAAATTTAAAAAACTTTTCAGCGGTTATGTAACCAATTATTATTTAGTTGCGTCATGTGTTTCTCTGCACCTGATATTTTCTTAAAGAACGAGTGGTTACTTTACCACTCACCTATTTTCACCCTGATAGAATTTATCTTTAATTAACACAACATGAATCACGACAGCTACAGCTAATTAACAGTTACATTCTACAAGCAAATAAAATCTAGCTGACCTCGAAGATTTGCAGTATTAAATAGATTCTTTAACAATAAAACCATTTAAAATTTTCAGCAAAAACGGTTTAATATTAAAGAATAAATACCCTAGTTTAACAATTATTTATCAAATTACTCGATTTGGAATAAAAATGGAATTTTTTAGAAAAAAAAAACATTTGTATATTTTGTAAAAAGGCGGGAATTAAAAAAAATTATGCGTTCCTATTTGTTTCAAAAAAATTATGTGTTCCTATTTGTTTTTTTTTTACATCACAACCGCACAATTTTAATTGATACGCTCATGTAGGCCACACAAATTTACAAGGTCAGCCAAATAAAATTGAACCATAATAAAATAAAATATACACAATAACATTTTTTTTTATAATTTGCTACCTTTAATCTTTCATTTTACAATTTATGTTATTCAAGCACGGGGAAAACTATATTGCTACTCAATTCTATATTAGATAGGAAATTAAACGAATAAACGAATTAAACACAACGAATGTAGAAACTTGCGCAAATTTATTATAGCCTAATATTTTAAGAATATAAGATTTTGATATTATTTCATCTTACTTTATATTTTAAAAGTACTATTTTGTTTGGGTTGTTTATTGTTAAAAAACATTATATATTTTTGTAAGACTTGCGTAATCAAAAAATTATAAAAATAAGATAAAAATATGTAAATACATATATTGCTATACACGTTCCGTGCCCCAATAAGGGTACGCCCTGACGACAGGGAAAAATAGTTTGTATTATTATAATAACAACTGGCACTCAACACACAATTTATAAATGTTTTAAAACTAAGCAGGAAAAATCATTAAAAAAATAAAAAAACCTAGTCGCGTGATTAGTTAAAAATAGTATTAGCATCTAAAACTCAAAAACTGAACAAAAAAAACCAGTGATATTGAATACTATTCAGAATTTTTACATCGGCAGAACTTTTTCACGCAAACTAAAAAAGAACAAGGCTGTTTAAAATGATTTTGTGACGATAAGAGAATTTGAAACGAATAAGTGCCGATCTTGTCTGAATTTATCGCCGCACACTGATGGCCAATGAAGCATGTGTTTTTACAACCTTTCGAAAGCCGCGAATTTAAAATATGGAAACACAGGAATTGTGCCGGATCAAACAAGTATTCGACTTTTTATCTAATATGTGCAAAATGAGGACAACAAACAAAACGACTTTTCCATTACAACAGATATGTATATTTCGAAAACCAAATCAAATTAGTCGCATATCTTTTTGGTCTTTCAACTATCCTAAATAATAAACTGAATTGCGCAACAATTTTTTTTTCATTCACGCAGCTGTCAAAAACATTTTTTTGAGCAAAAATTAACGTTTCAGTGTATAAGAAATTTAAAATGGTGAACAATGTGCATTGGCGATCAACTGAAGTTCTAAGAGAAATTATAATTGGTTTTTCGCTGAACTTTTTGTATGGAGGTGTTAATTTTTTTAGCCAGTGTTTTGGAAAGTTTTTGACAATTTTAGACAGGGCTTAAAAATGATTATAATTAAAACGACAAACCTCTGGAACAAAAATTCCGAAAAAATTAATTTTTTTTTTGCATTTTTTCCTTTTAGAAATTTTCGACGAACTGTGAACAGGCTTAAATGTACCAGGTTCTCGGCTTCTGACTTGTTGCAATGAGGGAGACTAAAGATAAATTCTATCAGGATGAAAATAGATGAGTGGTAAAGTAACCACTCGTTCTTTGAGAAAATATCACGTGCAGAGAAACACATGACGCAACTAAATAATAATTGGTTACATAACCGCTGAAAACTTTTTTTTAAAATTTTTATCGCTCACGCGTTTATTGTTTTTTTGTTCCTGGCGGAGAGCGGTTACGCCCTTAATTTCAACCTGGAAGACTTTAACTTTAGTATATTTTATATTTTCATTTTATTACCAAAGCTGATTCAAGACACAAAATATTAAACATAAAACTATATACACATGACTAGTAATCGTTCGGGAGAGCCACGGAGGTTATCACCAGTAACCAACTAACCAATATTCTTCTTTTTACACCCTTTTATAGTAAATACTTTAATCTGTTTTTTTTATTGCATAATAATCTCTTTTTATCGGCGGAACGCTTTTTATTCCTTAACCCGTTCCCTTAATTGCCTTTTCCTCGGCTACAACCGTGAAACGTTCGTGCGACCTATGTCATACTTCCGTCATACCTAATTTTTGCGCGAGTAGTGCCCAGTGAGCGAGCAAATTGAAATGGTTAAAGCGGTACGGTGGCAATATGCAGATTTTTGTCACGGATACAGTGTATTACGTAGGCTATTTCATTTTGTAAAAATTTGCATATTGCTACCGTACAGCTTTAACCATTTCAATTTGCTCGCTCACTGGGCACTATTCGCGCACAAAAATTATGTATGACGGAAGTAAAACCTAGGTCATGCGAAGAGCTTACCGGGGTAAGGTTTACGTAAGACATTTGTCATACGAAAATACCACCACCGTGAGACAAAGATTTCACCTTTGTCGTACGAAGGTCTCACGGTTGTATCGGTGGTAAAAGGCCATTAGGGGAACGGGTTAAGGTTCTGCCGGGTCGCTTTGATTCGCGGGCAGCCCCGCACCTGGCTGTCACTTCAGAGGCTTAACTATTGGATGGGATTATGTGCTTCTTTGTACTTTTTGTGAGAAACAAACTCCTATAAAGTTGTTTAGCTATGTCTTTATTTTAATGACGCCATTGAATGTTTATGAAACTAAATTATATTATTAGAAATTTTATTTTATTGTTAGGACTGTTTTCTTTGCTGTTCACAGACTTTAAAATACAAAAAAACTTCAATATTGCCTTTTCAGAGCGGTAAGATTAGTTTCGTTATTTTTCGAACACACAAATTGTCAGTAACTAACAGCAAGAACCTAGAAAATTGTTTATTCTTCCGCATGATTCAATATTAGAAGAGAAATAATTAGTCTGTCTGTACACTGTCCAAAAAAGCGCGCTGAAAAATATTAAATGTAACCATATTTTTACAACTTAATGGTCAATTTAATTTTAAAGATAAAATCTATCAGTGTACGAGTTAAAAATTTTTATCAATATTTATAATTTAGACTTAAAACTAATTCAAGTCTTGTCTTGTAACCGGCGGCCGGATAAATTGTTTTGTAACATATTTAAATTAAAAGTAAACACTTTCCATATAATCACGACCGCACAAATGTAAAATAAAAAAAACAGAATCGATCAATCAATCGACTACCAATCGATTCTCCGTATTAAGTTCTATATATGTTTCGAATTTCAAGTAATATAGATTTTATTCGGCCCAGTTATAATTGTTTTAAATAAAATTTGCATATGGCTGAGTTATAATTTTTTAAATAAAATTTACATATACCTCATGATCGGCCGCAGAATTTGGTGGATCACAAAATCTTGATTATTAATCGATTCTGCGTTGTCAGTTGCATAATATGTTCCAAATTTCCACTTATATAGGGTTAATTTGGCAGAGTTATAATTGTTTTAAGTAAAATTTGTAATATACGTCACGAGCAACCGCACAATTTGTCAGATCACAAATTCGTGATTATCAATCGATTCTGCGGTGTCAGTTGTATATATATGTTCCAAAGTTCAACTTAAATAGAGTTGATTTGGCCCAGTAATTTAAAATTAAAGAAAGCGTTAGGAAGTTACTTACTTACCTATTTCGGCGGCTCACGGCCGCCGGAATTACTTCATTTACACTGCAAGTGAATAAAAAGAGACTATCAGACAGTATACAGATACGGTTGTTGCTATTGGGCTAACCCTGTTTCACTCAACAAAATTTCACTCGACTTTTCGGTCGAAGGTTAAGCCTGCAAGTTCCTAAGCCTAAGCGAAGCCTGAAAAACAACCTAAACTTTATCAAAAAGCTGCGTGGAAAAAGTTTAGGTTGTTTTTTAGGTTTTGCTTAGGTTTAGGAACACATAAGCATAGCTTCGACCGAAAAGTCGAGTGAAATTTTGGCGAGTGAAACAACGTTAGCCTGCTATTGCTGGTTTGTAAATATTGATATTTGTATATGTTTAAGACTGTGATTATTATCAAAAGATTACAAATTAAAATTTGTTTATTAGACTTCCGTTCAAGGCCTTTACCAAAAAATACAATAAAACAAAAAGTTATTTGCAATAGAATTCATATGTACATTTATATACAAACAAACACTGAAGACTGTATTATAATATTGGCTTGATAGAATAAAAAAATGAAAAGCACATACTTGCCCGATGGCCGAAAATATATTTTTACTTTAAACTCGGGTTTAGTTAGTGATTTTTGGTAAGTGATGGCACCGTCCGACTACAGGTTGCACAGAATCCGGATATTACAAATCTCCTGCAATTTCAGTTTTTAAATAAGCTTTATCATTCTGAAAGTTCATCGGATGAGCTTTCAGAATTATATTAGTATTTGACTGAAATAAGTACTTCTCAAGATGTAACAACACATACAACCTAAAATTATCAAAAATTAAAAAATATCATTTTTTTTAAAGTTTTTGCGCAATTTTCTCAAGTCAAATCCTCATGGAAAACTATGATATTTTTCTTAAAAAATCTGAAAAAGCGTCAAAAAGGCATATTTATGTGGTTCGTAGTTTAGATTGTTTTTGTGCATTTTTTTTAATACCAAAACTAATTTTATAAAGTGTTTATTATAAGTAGCTTGTTTTTTTTAACAAAAGCCAGAAATCATTAAAATTGTGATTTTTAAATTTAATTGCTTAAAAACCTAAGAAAAAAACGAAGTATTTAAAAAATTATTATATGCAAATTGAACTATTTTTCATAGTTTATATAAAAATTGTGATTTCCTACGAATTTGGAGAAACACGAGAAACATCACAAAATTTAAATTTTATTTTTTTTAACATTTTCACTATAATTGTAACTTCACTATAGAAGTATACTGATGTTTTATTTTAGCTAAAAATAAATATACCGCTAAAAAAATTTCGAATGATGTAAACTTTACGCTTGAGTAAAAAATTTATAAGATAAAAAATGAAGATTTTGTTATTTTTAGATTCTGTGCAATCTAAAACCTCATCCCATCATAACTCACGAAATAGGCGTTAGTAGGAAGAACAAAAAAGTGTTTTCCAAAATCAAGGAGTGCAGGTTTTTGATTTGATAAAAAATTGTTGCTTGTCAAAGTAATAATCTGCTTTGCAGACTCACGTTTTAAATCCAAATTAAACTCACAAATCTGTTCAAATCACAGACTTAATTCTCGGAAAGCAAGATTTTGAAGCGCTTGCATTCAAATTTTTATATGAAGCTGCTTTTATAAACAGTAATAATATTTATTATAAAGTTATTTATTGGTCTTTGCCAGCATTAAATATTTGTGTAATTTATTAAATTTTGGCCCCTTCTTTTCAGGTTCTTTTTGCAAGAAAAATCTGGTTAAATTATAATTATAAGAAAATGCTCAATGTATTTACTGGAGGGTAGGAACATCACTAATTTAAACAATGCCAGGGCTAAATTGTAAACAATAAAATGGGGGCCTCAGCAAGGTTTTTAAAAAATAAATTTCCATTAGACTTTTGTTGCGAAGTTTACCGACATAAACAAGCTGGCTGAGAACGGCACAATAATGTGTTTCTTGTGATATTCACTGGAGCAGAGCTTCAAATTTTGAAGCTCCAGTGCAATCCCTGGAGTTCCAAAGCTTCGCTTTATTTTTTGTAGTAGTTTCATGAATAATTTTAAAGTAATGCTATATTATTTTGACTGTTTTTTCCAAACGTTTAAAAAACGATAGAAATAAGCCTAAAATCCATTTATAGAATAAAAAATATATATATTTTAAGTTTAAGTCAGCATGAAATTGCTCATTTTAGGGTGTAGTTCCGGAATTCCTGCCGCTTTAAACGACCAGGAGCATGATACGGAAAGGCATAAACACCACTGGTTCACGAAATCATCACATTATATCAAATATACAACGGTCTCTGTACCCATTAATTTTTTTATTCTTTAATAAATGTTTAAATATAAAAAAACGCTTTATTTTTGTAACTTTTTGAAAATTCGAATTTTAAGGGTTTTTATAAATAAAAATGGGTTCATACACATTTTATGATATTCGACATAAGATGCGATTGACCAGCAATCCTAGTTTTTTGCTCCTGCAACAAAACTGGGTTTTTATGGTATTTTAGATTTAAAAAAAAAAATCAATGCTGTGTCGAATTTGCAGATATTTTGTAAATTCAAGGAATCTCTTACTTAAATGTTTTTTTTTTAAATTTCTACATTCAAAAAGTTGTATGCACAAATGTGCACACCCAAAAATTTTGAAGCTTTTTTAAATAAAACTGTAGCAACGGTCTGGAAGTACAGTATTTGACAATGACAATGCTAATAAAATTATAAAATGCAAACATTAATATTCACATAAAAAATAAAAAGACAACAGAAAAAACACAAGGCAAAATTATAATACACCGGAAATATTGAGCAAATATTGTTTATTACTAAGTGTATTTTGTACTGGTCAATAATGGCATGCTTTCATTGTCTCGTCAACAATATAATAAAATAAGATGCAGTATACTAATTCTGTGTGTTTTAGTTAATTTTTTTTGGCTTATTTTATGTGTATCAGGTTGGTACAAAATGGCTTCACTAGATCATCTCCATCAAGAAACTAAAGTACTACCAATTGAAAACCACACATCTCTCCTAGCAACACAATTTCTCACCAAGACTATGCAACAGACTCACCCATCCAACAAAATCACAGCAAAAAAATTTAGGCCAAGAGAAATGAAACACACCCTCCAATCAAAATGTGGTCCAATAGCAGAAAATTTCTTCAACCAAACTCTCACCGAAAAAGCTATACAGACTAACATTCACACCTGTTTTCTAAAAGAATCTCTATATCAACTCCACTCCAACCTCTACTAAAAAGCAAACCCCATGAAATACACCAAAGTGAAAAACACCTTCCAAGAAAATCAAGAACACTCCTGTCACAACTAATATCCGGATTTTGTCACCATATAAATTCATACAAATCAAGAATAAACTCTCTAATTAAAAATGAATGTCCAAAATGCAACCAGAAATCTCATGATGTTCATTACCTTTTCAACTGCACCAAAAATCCTACCACATTAAAAGTAGAAGACCTATGGCTTCAACCTGCAAAGGCAGCAGCATTTCTGGAGGAAATTACCTGAGAAAAAACTGGCTATGCTAACTAACTAACTATGTGTATCAGGTAACATTATTAAGGAAAAAATTGTAAAGAAAAAAATTATATTATAGTACGGTAAAAATTTATTCCAAGGGTTAGAAAAAGTTTTTTTTTAATAAAACTCCGCCACTGTTTATACAGTGCCTGTCCCAAGCCAGGATAAAGGAGGAGGGTTACAGAGGAACTTGTGGCAGTTTTTCTGTAAAATTTTCTACGCGGGATGCCTGCAGCCAGCATTATCTACACAGATGATGTCGTCGTTAAACGGCTAGGAGAAAAGCGTGACGGAAGTCCCTGCATTATTATTTGCTGATAAGTCTGTCGCAGTTCTGCCGCTCCTAATGAAGATCATGGATCAGAAGGTTAAATTGAAAAATTTCCTAGCAGCCAAAGGAACAGCTTTTTAATAAAAAAACAGTTTGCAACAAGTTTTTAATAAAAAAAAAACAGTTTGCGCTGCCTGTTTTTATGCTATTTTACAGATTTTTTTTCGATAATTTCTAAAATAAGTGGAGTCTTAATTAACCAGTCATTTTCGTCTGTTTTTGGTCATAATACTTTAAGAATCGACGCAGAGGTTGTATTACTGGAATGGTCTGAACTGGAAGATGTATTGTAACTGAGTTCCGGTCCCGAATTCTCTTTCGTTATCATTTCAATAGAAAGAAACGGGATAGCTGTTGAAACCTGCTGGTAAACTGAAACGTTGGATCCCAGTGAAGAGTTTAGGGTAGACCTCCAAGATCCGCTATCACTTACCTTTATTGTTATATTCCGATGCCCTAAAACGATAAAATCATGTATCAAAAATAAATAAGTAACAAAAATTTTTGTAAAAAAGAAAAAGAAAGAAAAATTTGTACAAAAATTATGTGAACTGGAAAATAATTTAGGTAAGCTAGCATAAGCGTAAGGTCGATTCATACAAAAGTGTATTACTGTATAAAGTTTAAAGTAAACTATACATTGACATAAATATCGTCTAAATTCACCTTTTAGTGAGTGAAATACTCCTGACATAGATGAACAAGGGGAGGGGTAGGGTGCGTGGGGTCCACCCCTAGCCTCGAAATTTTGCCCCCCCCCCAGAAAAAAATCCAGTGGGCCTCCCCTCCCCCCAAATTTTCAAATTTTTTACCCCTGACCCCCCTCTAGATTTTGAAATCTGACCCACCCTCCCCCCTCCCCTCTCGAGAAAATTTTAAGTACTTTTTTTATACTAAATTTTCTTCCAAAAACGTGAATTTTTTACACAAATTCATTTTTTACACCCTTTTTATACCTAAATATCGCTTTTTATTCAATAAAAAGTAGTATTATCTTATAAAAAACTATTATTAAACCTTTAACCGGTACTCTACATGCCCCTGTGCTATGCGTTCTAGAACTGTTCGGAACAGTTCTAGAACCTGTTCCGAACAGTTCTAGAACAGTTCTAGGACTGATTTGCAGTTCTCAAAATCAAAAAAATAAATAAAACTCCGCAAATGATATTTAAACACATAAAACAACGGAAATACACAATAAAATCACGTGATAAGTGTTGAAAAAATGTTCGTGACTTTTATAATGCACCAAAGTACAACTTCGGCATTTTCAAATGCCGAATTTCTCACAAATTTGGGCAAACTGGAAAGTACACCGACACCGTCCGAACAGTTCCGAACTTAGAACTGTTCCGAACAGTTCTAAAACGAGTTAGAACTTCCGAGTTAGAACTGTTCCGAACAGTTCTAAAACTGTTCGGAACAGTTCTAGAACCTGTTCCGAACAGTTCTAGAACTGGACCGGTTGAGTACGGGTTAATGGCTTAAAAGTATTTTGCTTCGGAAATATTGGACCCCACCTGACCCCACTCTAGGTTTCAAAATCTTCCACCCTGGGTGGACCCCCCTAGAAAGCTAGGGGGGTTCGACCCCCCCTAGGACCCCCCTCCTAGATTTTGAAATGTCATTTACCCGGGGTAAACACCCCCCTCTGGCTTTTTGACCGTGTTCATCTATGACTCCTGATGAAAATTTTTTAGTCCACATGATTTTGTAGAAACCTTAGTAGGTACCTACCATTTGGTCCAATTGAAAAGAAAAAAATATAACATTAAAGTAAGTATATTATTCCTTAAAGTCTATTATTCACGTTTTAGTGAGTTTACGGTATCTTGCATAATAAATTATTTTAGTATCTAAATTGTTTTTGTTGTTTTTAGTTTTTACCGAACGGTATTGACTGAGTGATTCATTTTTTGTAATTCTTCTTTGTTTTTGGTACTAAAATTTATGATATAATCAAAATTTCATTTGCGAAAACCGGGTAGGGTAACTTTAGTTTTGTAGCACATGATAAAGGCTGAAGAGTGGAAAACCTAAAACGTCTTAAGACTGAATATACAGGATGCTATTTATAGATATTTTGGGGGGGGGAGAGAGGGGTCCATCCCCCCATAGAGCCAAAATTTTGGACCCCCTTAGAAAAAATCCAGGCACCCCACCTCCCCCCCCCCCAAAGCTCGGAAGCAATCCGGCCTGACCCCCCCTAGCAAGGCTAACCCCCCCCCCCCCCCGTCCGCCCAATTTAGAAGTATAATTTTTTATTTACTGTCAAAAATATGGTTTTTTAGTTAAAATCAGTGTTTACATACACTTTTTAGGCCTAATAGGCTGTTTTAGTATATATTAATTCAATATTAGACTTAAAAACACTTAAATTATTGATTTTAAAGAACTTTGTTAAAAAATCGAACCCACCCCCTAAATTTGAAATCTCACACCCGGGGTCGACCACCCCCTAAAAAGCCAGGGGGGTCCGGACCCCCTGGACCACCCTAAAAATTTTTGCCTTCAACCCGGGGGTGAACCCCCCGCCCGCCCAGCGGACCCGACCAAAAACATCTTTGATGCTATTAACACTAATTAGGTACGTTAGTGTACACACGGTTTCGTTTTTTTTTTGGGCCAGCCTCAGTCCAAAATTGATGTGGTTCGCTTTGCCTCTGCACTTGTTCACTAAATAAAAACTGAGGGATCGTATGAAAACAATTTTAAAAAAAATATTATTATTTTTGTTTATGTATACTATAAATATAATAAATATAATATTATAATATTAAATATAATAGGGTAGTGCATTTAATTTCGGCACTTTTTCGTTTTCCAATGTAACTTTTCACTGTATGGCCTGATTTTTATGTTTGATAGCTCATTTTGAAGCTTTCACAATACTGCGTTGCGTCACAAAAGTTTAACTGTACAAAAGTATTTTTTTACGTAATTAAATCAGTTTTTAAAAAAATGGGAAATTGCCGAAATTACATATATGCATTTAATTTCGGCACTTTACAAACAATCGATTGTTTGTCAGTCAAAAAATCATCATTTTCAAAAATTTAAAAACCTATCATTATCTCCAGACAGTTTTCTTTAATTTAAGCTTTTACTTGTTGTTCAACGTGTAACTTGCAAAAAGTTACAGCTAAAATGCTAAATGGTATCAAAATGAGAAAAATTTGGGAAAAAAATTGCATTTAATTTCGGCACTTTTTAAAAAGACCTCTTAATCGAGTTTAAGTGCAGTGCTATGACTCCTAGACATTTCAACGTAGTCTTTTAACTATTTACAACTGCAATTTAAGACCCGACCACTAAATTCAACCCGTTTTTACCTACAGCAATAGTGTGCCGAAATTACACTATTTTATTTTATAACGATTGCTCACCACAGACGCAACGTAGAACCACGGGGACTAAAAATTCGGAAAATAGACTAAATTTTACCAGGACAGTTTTTTTTTTAAACCAATTTATTGCGTAATTATGAAATGCCCATGTGTTCTAAAAACGAGTAACAATTTTATTTTTTTATAAATCACACAATTCCACATGAAAATATCATAACATAACAAATAAAAAGCTCACGACAGTCATCTACGTATAATTAGCTCTCATTTGAGCTATCAAACGTCGTATTCCGTCCAGGATTACCAAAGATATAGTCCAAAATCAAAAATGTCCAATTGGGAAAAGTGCCGAAATTAAATGCACTACCCTATTTTTTACAGAACGTACTGATGAGCAGCACTGCTGTGTTAATCATAAAGATTTAAAACATTTTATCTATATTAAACTTCGAAATACATAGCAAAGCAATGTTAGTTTACAATATAAACATACACTATTAATATATTTTTTAGGCGTTTAAATAGTAACAGTCAATCAATGTAAACTTTATTTTATTCTATTCAAAGCAAGTTATTGTAGTTGTGCATAATATAGGTTCCTTCCTTTTCTCTTACCCACTTCTTGTTTTTTTTTTATTTTAAAGAGAAAACAAAAATTATCGCACTATTTTGTTTTAAAATGGTTGCTACTTGCTAGTACTGAAAAAAAAATGAAAATTAATTGGTTGAGCCACAGCACTTTATTCATCAAAGGCATCGCTGCGGCAGAATAACATAAAATAGACGTGGGTTTATTGTGACTATGACTCTATATATTTAAACGTAATGCACCATAGTAACGTTGCTTTTCTACCAAGTTTGAATACTTCTGCCATATCCATAACCAAATCAATTGATTTTGTTATTGATATGGCGGGAAATTCAAAAAAGTCTTACCGTTGTTATCTTCTGACTGATCAGATTTACCCGTCATTTTAAACCGTATAAAATAGTCGATTGCCATCACGAAAGTTAGCACTATACCAACTGTCATAATTCCACCAAATATAATCTAGAGATAGAATACAACACTTTTAATATTTAAAAATAATATATTTTAAAACAAATAGAAATTTATTCAAAAGAAAAATTACAACAGAATTAATTTAGTTTAAAACTTACAGCTTAAAGCCAGGTTCTCATTGGTAAAAATACAAAACCATCGCAATACTATACAATCGCATTATATAACAGGGTTTCCAGCGCTTCAGGCAAAGTACTCTCCCTGTCTTCCCTGACCAATTTTCCAAAATTTGGCATATTCTCCCTGACTTTTTAAAGAAGCTTTTTTAAGCATACTTAGACACGTTCCATAACATGCAATATCTAACCTTCGGATTGCACTCTTTTGTTAATTTTTTAGAGTGTCTTTATTGCTTTAGTTAAAATTTATGCATAAATTAACAGTAAATTATAGATTTGATTAAACAAGACTTGAATTAAATTAAGTTTTAGACAACAGAACACAACACAAATAGCCAGTAAGAATAAAAATAAAGACAAAGCAAAAAAAACATGCGCAAAAAAACCACAACCTTAGCAAGTTTATAATTATCACAATAATTTTAGTTCTTAGCAAAATCACAATAAAAACATTAATAAAAAAATCGCGGTTTCTCCTTTGTTCAATAAGTACAACAAAACATCAAAATGTTCTATTTTCAGCGATATTAAAGCGTTTTTTAGTTATTTTACTTGATCTAGATCAAAATCCTTTAAAAAAACACAAAAAATACCACTTAAAATTGAAATTTCGGCTGGTTGGTTTTTGGACACCAAGGACAAAGTATAAAACTTGTTTTATAAGTGATTAAACTTAAACTTAGTGCTAAAATAAAATAAACATGACAAAAAAGCAAAGCTCCTAGTCCATCGTAGCGCATCAGATAATTAAACATAATAAAAATGCTATTTAATTACCTTCGCAATAATAATTTCAATGATAAAAAAACAATATAACTTAGGTTGGCGAAAAATATTATTGTAAAAATTAATAAAATATTGTTGGCAAAACAGCAATGCTAACTGCTTATCTTTTTCAAATTTTTTTTTCTAATGTCTATACACTCAGACATAGCTTTAATTACAAAAATATAAACGCATAGGTGTAGGGCCCGACCCGATATCCGGTCCGGTCCGGCCGAGGCTGGATATCCCGCTATTTTTGGTCCGGTCCGGTCCGGGCCGGACTTTTTTATTTTGCCGGACTTTTTCTTTTTTTGAATGGTTTTACATATTATTTGTTATAAATATATTTTATCTTATTTTAAATTCTTTTTTTACATTTTATTACAGCTTTGTTGATTTTATTAATTTTTTGGTAATTATAAGCTTAAATCTTCCGTTTTTATGCTTTTAACTTTTATTTAAGATCCTCATTTATGCTTTTTATCACAACCTGGCGACTCTTTGTATCACAAACATATCACACATGTATGTATTCTGTCTTTCAGAATCTTTGGATGCTTCCTACTTACTTGATTTATTCAGTTTGGATGGCAGTTTGTTTTGTTAAATATTCACTTGTACTTACTATAATTTATCTAACTAGGTATTATTTTACTCTTTTCTTATACTCTTTTTTTACTCTTATCTTCTTGGTGTAACCTATAATACTTCCCATCAATATGCAAAATTGTTTTTCCTGGCTTTGCTTTATGATAATTAGTGTTTATAATCTGTGTTTCATTATTCTTGCTGTGCTTATCTATTTCTTCATTGTGTTGGCGCGTTTATGGTTTTTGTCTTTAAACATTGTTAAATACACACATAAATTTTAATTGTAGTTAAAGGCAAAAAAGAAAGATGAGTGTAATGGGAATGGTTTGGAAACATTTAAGCTAAAGCCTGAGAATGAGACAAAGGCCATTTGTCAATTTTGTCAGACTAAGTCCACAGAATACAAAAGAGGGAATGATCCAAAATCTTATAGTACCAGTCCATTATGGCGTCATCTTCAAACCTCCCATCCCAGGGAATACAAGAGTGTGCAAGAATTAAGAAATTGAAAGAAGAGGAAAAGAAAGTGAAAGCTACAGAGAAGGAAAGTCTGTACATTTTAGAAGATTTGGAGGAACCTGCAACTAAAAAGCAAATGAAAATATCTGATATCTTCTAGAGGCAGACTCCATTTCCAGAAAATGCTCCCATCCAGAATGAATTTGAAGCCAAGGTTGGAATGTGGATTGCTGATTCAATGCAGCCATACAGTATAGTGGATACAAATTCGTTTAAAGTAAGCAGTGTCAAATTCAAGCACTGTTGCTATGTTGTTTATCAAATGTGTTGCAAAGCAGTATGTCAGTATGCGTATCAAAATAAGCAGGGATGTGTTGATGTTTAACAAATTCTTAAAGGATAAGATCACATTTATGCTTAAATTTAGATGACAAAAAAGTATCTGTCAGCACCTTGCGCCCCTGTGGCAAGTGAGAGATCGTTTAAAGTGGCTCAATTGATTTCAGAAGGTGACAGAGCATCCTTAAAGCCAGAGAATTTGGAAAAGCTAGTATTTTTGAAATACCGTACAACTTAAAATATCTGAATTACAAAGTTTGAATATTATTAGTTGTCTTCAAGACTGAATATGCTCTTATTGGCTTCTGTTACATTGATTATTATTAGCTTTTTGTTGTTTCATTATTGTTATTTTGTTTTGTTGGCATATTCTATTGTTTCCATTATTTTGCCTTGATTTTAGTAAATTTTTAATTAGCTATTTTGTTTAAAGTTTTTTTATAAAGTTGAAACCTCTTCAAAATGATATATTATACGTTATATCTACATATGTATCAAATATATACATATTAAATTATTACTATGATCCGGTCCGGTCCGGGCCGGACTTTTTGAAAGTCCAGTCCGGTCTGGTCAAACCAAAAAATCCCGGTCCGGTCGGGCCCTACATAGGTGCGTAAACTTTAGGATTTTTTGGAGTTTATTTAAATTTTTATATTTTGATTCTTTTGATCATGAAAAGAAATTAAAACGCTTTTAATTTGAATGATTTCAGAAACCCAATCGTTTTGCTCACTTATGCGTATATAATGCTAAAAAAGCTAGGACAAACTTTTAAAAATATTCAAATAAGCCCGCAAAAAATAATAAAAGCGATAAAAAATGAAGCTATTATTGAACTGTTGAAGAAGCAGAAACGAAACTAAAAGAGTATATAACTACGGCATTGTACCTAAAATAAATAAAAATTAGATTTTTACACAAATTAGGGAATAATTTTCTACATTATTTACCTTCCACTTTTACATATTTTAAATCAAAGAGATTTAAGTGCTTGAGTTATAAGCCAGCTTAAGCAATATAATAGTAAGTTACCTATTTCAATTATTGTCAAAATAAAAATAATCATTTCATTAAAAACGCTTATATAATTACTTTGAAATTTTCAAAAAAACTTTTTTTAAACTTATAAAATATATCATACATTTAATGTTTCCAAAACGTAAAATTCTCCCTGACTTGTTAGAGCTCTCCCAGACCTCTCCCTGACTTCCCTGACCACTTTTTGCTCTCCCTGTCCTCTCCCTGACTACCCTGACTCGCTGGAAATCCTGTATAACTATTATTCCATTTTTTTAATCTTTAATTGAAACATACTGATAAAAACGAAAATAAAACTACTCTAGTAAAAAGCGACGTCAGAATTTAGAACGCTACTTCACTTTGAGTTATGGCATTCGTGTTAAGTAGGGTATCTGACTTAATTTTGGCCACTCCTTAATTTCGGCCACCAATTTAGGGTGTTAAAAAATTGGCTTATTTTTAAAACACAAAAGAATTCGCACAAAATTAACTGGATTAATATTGAATAAAGTGTTTTTGCAAAAGTTTTTTATTTTTGTTATTCTGCATTATCAACATTTTCATACGAAAAGTGAATTTTTTGTGATTTTCTTAATGTTTGCTTTGTGTTTAAACTGCATCAAATTTAGAACGAAGCACAATATAATCTTAAAATATTTTCTATTTAAGCCTCAAAAGTTGTTAACTTTCATTTTTTGATATTTTCTTCAAAATCACTTTGCAACAAGTTTAACTAACTGCGCATTTTAAGATTCAGTTAATTTCGGCCACCTTAGAATTTAAGAGAAAGAACCTGCCGTTTTTTACTGTTTTTAAATATCATCGTACTACCGTATTTATAAAGAATTTTTTCTCTTCGTTTGACTTTTTAACGTTTTTTAAGCTAAAAATAAAAATTCAACAAAAAATACAGGTTATTAAAACTTGTGTTTTTAAGGTTTTAACATAATTATTTAAAGTCTAGCTAATAACTATTAAAGTTTGCAAACGGGAAAACTTAAGTTGTATGTACCAAGAACAATACCTAAGGATAAATTTACAACCTTTAAAAATTTTTATTGTTTAGTTTGGGAATAGTTATAGCCAGTTTTTTCTAGGTGGCCGAAGTTAATGGCTCGCGCCTTAATTTCGGTCACTATAAAAAAACTTTAAACCTCTACTGATCTTTAAGTGTAACAGAAATTTTAAAATTTTGCACTGGAATAACGAAAATAGCTATCGTTTGATTTTTCGGCCAAATTTTGGGTCAATTGGAAAAACCACAAAAAAAACTTATCCAAAAAATAAAAAAAGGTGGCCGAAATAAGTCAGTTACCCTACATTTTACTGATTTATTAGTGGCAATTAATTCCCTGTTCTCCATAACTCAAACGAATTAAAAACAAAGAGTTCCATTCTAATGGACGAAAATTAAAAATCATACGATAATGGCTGTTTTTTCGGAAAGCGGTGTATTATAAATTTTTTTCAAAACACAAAACTACGCGTTGAGTTTTTTTTAAATTAATATATGAGGAGCTGTAACTAAAGACATTGGGTAATTAAAAGTGATGGGCGGAACTGCGGAACCACTGGAACCAGAATTGAGATTTTCCAAAAATCCATAACCGGAACCGGAATGCCAAATTTCGCCCGGAACCAGAACTGCTTATAAAACTGCGCAACCCCCAGAACACCGGAACCGGCAGCAGAACCGGAATTGAGATTTTTCAAAAATGCGGAACCGGAACTGTCCATCACTAGTAATTAATGATCACAAAGCTTAGCTTACCTTTCGATTGCGGTGCTTTTTGAGCTCGGAAGCTGATAATTCAACGGATTCCGGTATGGCTTCCAACTGAACGGCGGCCGTGCGGTCGGGATGGAGTTGAATAAGCCGCTTCTCTTCGCTGGGAAATCCATTATTTTCCGGCCGGAGTTCTAAATTTTGCTTCTCGTTCAGCGACCACAGAGGCTGCCACTGTTGCATTGTACCTGTTGTTGTTTTTGCCGAAGCTGAGCGGCAAACTTAAATTTCAAAATTTCAAAAGCGTAGACACAATGGTATTTGTGAAGAGTATGAGCAGAAAAACGAAAAATAATATTTTTGGTGGCAGTGGAGTTTGCAGCAGCGGGTAATATTAGAAAAGTCTTATGGTCATTCTGGAAATAAAAGAATCCGATTCCAACGGTTTCATCTCCATAAAATATGTAGGCACATACATTCCCAGCTAACAAATTCGAATGTTATAGTACTTGCGGTCCCCGAGCGAGAGCCTAAATTTATTTTATGAAAAATAAAGTAAAACTTTAAATGTTTTTTTAAAACAACTTTTAAAAACGGAAAGACAATTTTTTTGAACAATTTTTTAAAACAGAAAGGTAATTAATTTTTAAATACTATTATAATTATACAGCGAACGAGGAAATAAAGTGCACGAGATATAATTTTTATGGATTTTTGTAAAGTCATTAAAAAGGTAATAATTTCGAAAAGTTTTTAGGCCCCCATCTGTAAAAAAACACAATACAGTAGTGATGTTAAAAAAAAATTAAAACTAACCATTCCAAATATCAAACAATTAGTTGAGAACGGTTTTACCTTTACGATTAATTTACAAAAGAATTTAAGACGGGGAATATTAATAAAAAACAAACCACAGAAAATTTAGAAGAAAAAAAAAACCAAATAGGTACATAAAATTAAAACAACTTAAAATGTAAATAAGATAAAATATGCCTATAAAACTATAAAAAAATTAAAGAAACAAAACAAGTAATATTAATTCAAAATTAATGTTGATTAGAAAATACGTTTCATAATTTAAATAAATAGATACATAGATAATATGCCATCTGCCACACCGCCTAGAACCTTTGGTCATCATACGTATATAAATATATATTTTTTCAATCCGTAATAAGCAATGTAAAAGCTTGAGCTCGTCAAAAAATTCAATATGTTACTTAAAAGTACTCCAAAAATTAAAAAAAATTGTTTATAACTAAAACAAAATAAATGTGTTTTAGAAGATATAAAAATAAATTTAAAGTTTTCAATTTTACTAGTACAATCGTTGTATGAAAAAAACTAAGTTTTTTGTACGCGTGTTATTGTCCACGATAATTTTTCACCTGAGTCACAAACTTTTAAAAAAGTGCCATTTATGGTTATGGATATTATAATTATTTATATCTATCAGTTGAAAATTAGCATTAAGCGGCAATAAGAAATTATGCGGTTTTTTTATTTTAATATAAACATTCTGTCTCGTCTGGCTTTAAAAAAACTTCATTTATTTTACAGGTTTAATCTAAATAATAATCGAAATACTCTTTGAAAGGTCAAAGAAAAGGATATATACTTCAATATCAGCTGCGATAGGTGCCGAAAAACTAATAACGCATTCAAAAAAAACACATTTGATCGTCTGTCTGCAAAATCAAATTCACCTTGTTTTAATATTAAGCACATAAAAAAAGTTAGTAAATTTGATTTGTAAATCTGAATTTTGTAATTAATGATTTAAAAAATAACAAATTATAATTTGCACCTTAATTTTTAACACATCAATTAAATAAGTCGATCCGTTTCTTTCCGAAGTGCCGTTTGGTGTTCAAAGCTAAAATTAAAGGAACTGCACAATTAACTCTTTTTCAGCTTCAGACAATTATAACAAGCTTCGCCGCTAGCTGCCTCGCATTTTCAAAAGCGCTGTTTGTATATCTCTTGATTTTTTTTCTGACTCACTTTACACTTGGCGAAAGGCCATAGCAGTTTTTTTCGAAGCGAACAAACGTTCTCTGAAACTGCGGCCTTGTCGTTTCCAAAAGGTTTTAAATTTCCTTTCTGCTATAAAATAATACGTCTATCAATAAACAAGAAAGTAAAATCGCACAACTAATATTCAACTAACCATCTTTATTTCGTTAAAAAAAGGAAACATACACAAAAATACAAAATAAATAATACAGGCTCAAAAATATAAAATAAAACAAAGCAAATTTGCAAGTTTAAATACAGTAACGCCACACGCATAGGTGGGCAAGGGCGGGGGTAGGGTGGGGCAAGATGAACAAAGGGGGGGGGGGTGTAGGGTGGGTGGGGTCCACCCCCCTCCCCCTAGCCTCAAAATTTTGGGGCCTCCCTAGAAAAAATTCAGAGGGACCCCCTACCCTCAAATTTTCGAATTTTTTACCCCTGACCCCCCTCTAGATTTTGAAATCTGACCCCCCTCCCCTCTCGAGAAAATTTTAAGTACTTTTTTATACTAAATTTTTTTCCAAAAACGTGAATTTTAAATACAAATTCATGTTTTTACACCCTTTTTATACCTAAATATTACTTTTTATTCAATAAAATGTAGTATTAACTTATAAAAACTGTTATTAAACATTTAATGGTTTAAAAGTATTTTGTTTCGGAAATGGGACCCCACCTGACCCCCCTCTAGGGTTTAAAATCTTCCACTTCGGTCGACCCCCCCCCTAGAAAGCTTGGGGGGGGTTCGACCTTTCGACCCCCCTCCTAGATTTTGAAATGTCATTTACCCGGGGTAACACCCCCGTAGCTTTTTGACCGTGTTCATCTATGGTTGGGGGAGGGTTATGTTATACCCTCTCCCCAAAAAATCTCGAAACTACCGACACCCACAACACCCCCCTAAAATTTGGGGGTACCCCGAACACCCCCCTCCCTAAAATTTGGGGGTCCCACCCACCTAGCAGTGGAGTGCCCAGCCCGGCATTTCATTTCGGGGAGGGGGAGGCGGTTTGGGAGGGGGTAAATACTAATCCTGAAGGGGGTATGGGCCTGGGGGGCGGCAGTCCCCCAGAAAATGGGGCTCTGGGCCTGTGGGAGCGAGAACCACCAGCGAAGTCAAGTGGCAGTGGCAGAGCCCCTTGTCAGGGGCTCCGGGGGCAGAATGCCTCCCGTGCACTTGCACAGATGAACAAGGGGGGAGGTAGGGTGGGGTCCACCCCCATAGCCTTGAAATCTTAGGGCCCTTCACCTGGGAATTCCAAAGGCCATCCTGAGCACGGAGGGGGGGGGGTTGGGGGGGGGTTGACCCGATACTGGGGAGGGGGTTGGGGGAGGGCCCCCCTCCCCCCTGAAATTTTCAATGTTTTGCCCTACCCCCTACTGCGGACTTTCGGAATCTTAACCCCTCCCTCCCCTCTACAGAAAATTTTAAGTATATTTTTATACTAAATTTTCTTCCAAAAACGTAAACTTTTAACACAAATTCATGTGTTTACACCCTTTTTATACGAGAATATCCTTTTTTATTCAATAAAAAGTAGTATTATCTTATAAAAAAACTATTATTAAACCTTTAATAATTTAAAAGTATTTTGCTTCGGACAATGGACCCCACCTGACCCCCCTCTAGGTTTCAAAATCTTCCACCCCGGGTCGACCCCCTCTAGAAAGCTGGGGGGAATCGACCCCCCTAGGCCCCCCTCCTAGATTTTGAAATGTCATTTACCCGGGGTAAACAAGCGAGGGGGGTACCCCCCTAGCTTCGATGACCGTGTCCATCTATGCCCTCGTGGGACAAAATTTTTAACTATAGGCGTTAAAATACACTAGAAATTTTAATTCCAGATGATGTTTATTACAAAATCTAAGGTTTTCTTTAATCCTTTACATTTAAAACATGTTTTTAAAACGTTAATAAAAGGTTAATGTTAACCTTAACTATTGAACGGCATAATCGATTTAAAATCGAAAAATTAAGATAAATTGTCAATTTAAAACTACCCGCGAAGCGGGGAAAATTCGGTTAAAGAAAAAATTTTTCTCTCCCAAAATTCAAAAAACGTAAGGGTTCCCCCTAACGAAAAAATCCGGCTTCGCATAGCCCAAAAAATTTTTTGGGACACCCCCATATTTTGGGGTCGGACCCCCCCAAATCCGAGAGGCTGTCCACTTATGGCCACCCCACCCGCATAAGTGATTTGGTCATGTTAACTATGGATTTGCTTCTGGGGCAAAGGTGGTGTAGTTGGTTTAGAAAATTTTTGGAGAAAGAGGGGCAGGCGACATCTTTTACCCTATTTTTGTTGATTCATTATATTTAAAAATAAAAATGCTTATTAAAAGTGTAGAAAATACTATGTTTTTTTTCAAAATCGTGTTTGTAACAAAAAAATTGGACTTAAAAATATCCACAGAACTTGAAAGGGAAGAAAGTATAGGCGCTGGGGTTTTAATCCGGATTTTTCGGTGGAACGGAGGAGCTGGATGTTATGTTGAGCGAGCCCAAATTTTTAGGTCAGAAACTGTGAAGCATGCGCTGGGACACTTAAAAGATATTATATAATTATCATCATTATTTGGCATAATGGTTCAATAAATTTTAAAAAAATAGCATTAATTTATTTTTCAGCAATAATATGTATCATAATTTTTAATTTTATTTAAATTTATATTAAACTAACAAAGTCCAGGCAATAATTTTCTGATCTAAAACTGGACACATTCACATTATTTTTGCTTTTGCTAAATTTTATATTTTGACATTTACAGTAAATACATAGGCAGATAGGTCTAAAATGGCTAAAAATACATTGAAATAGGTTAAAAACTGCAAAAAATTCGCGATGATAGCGTCATCATAGGTTAAAAATGACGTCATAATTTTAGGATACTTTTCTCATTTTTTGGCGGGGGGGGGGGGCAAAGAGAACGGGGGGGGGGGGGGGGCAAATCCTCCAATAGAACGGGGGGGGGGGCATTTCCAGACCGTGCACAGGTCTGCATAGGTACGCAAAAAACAACAACATAATATTTCTATTTTTATTGCTGCATTTAGCTAATTGTGCTCAGGCCGTGGTGGTGGGTTTGAATTCTATAAATATTATATACGGTTTAAAACTTTCATCGGAATTTTAAACAGTAGATATGTAGCAAATTCAAAATTTAGAAACTTAGAATAACTTTTTAAACATTAGTCTCTTTAACAAAACCAGTTTACAGCAATTTTAAAATGCCAACGATTTTTTTTATAAGAATGACGAATATAAATAAACATTAAGATAGATTACGTCAACAGCAATCGCTGCTTATGCAACAACACAACAGCCGATACGCATACGCCAACACAATAATTTTCGCACACTGGGTATTTGATACATTGAAAGCCACTTAAAAAGGTAATTCTTACAAAAATGCCCACTGCTTAGAAAAAATGAAATGTCAATGAATGACAATAGCAAAACCATTGTATTGTCTGCATCACCACACGCACACCATAACAAAAACAGGTTCACAAAAATATAATTTAAATAAAAACCATACTGGTTTACGTAATAAAATTCAAAAACAATAAAAAAACAGGTTCAAAAAAATATAGTTTAAATAAATAAAAATACTGGTTTACATAATAAAATCTAATAAATTAATTATTGAGCAGAAAAATTGCGTGCATTGGCAATGAAACTCCAAACTGAGCTGCTATATCTCGCAAACGGAGTGCATGATTTGAGCTGGGCATATATATAAGAAAAGCTCCAAGCTCAGGTCACATGAACGATCAGAAAAATTTGTTTAACTATAAGTTAAGATAAGATAAGTTTATTTCTAGTAAAAAAAAAAGATATCACAAAAAAAAACAATAAATAGAAAATGAATATGCACCCAGTTGGGCTACAAAAATACAAATATAGCATAAAAATTTTAACAGAAAAAACACATATCATAAAGGAAGTCCTGGCTATGCTTACTCGAAAAAAATGACTAAAGGCTTTACTTTTAAAGCTCTTTATTTAGTCATTTATAAATGAAATAGTAATTGTTTTACATTTTTAAAGATTTTTTAAATTATAGATTGTTTTGGAACTAACTTTATTTAAAGAATTCCATTTTGGTACTACTCTATTGAAAAAGCTATACTTTCTACAGTTAACTCTTCTATGTTGTATTTTAATTTTTTTTTTGAATGTCCTCTGGTTTTATTAGTATTGAAAGTAAAGTAGTTATCAGGATTTAAATTAACCAAACCATTTACTATTTTAAATGTTTCAATCATATCTGCTCTCTGTCTGCGTTTTTGTAAGGATTCTAAGTTTAATATATGTAGTGTAGTCTATTTTCATAATCTGTCTCTTTTAGGTGACATGCTTTAAAAACTCTTTTGGTATATGATCGCTGGACTTTTTCAATAATATGCTGATCTTTAATCATAATATGAGTTCCAAACAGCACTTGTATATTCTACTGGCTATTTTTTGACAATGAGATGTAAATTTTAAATCATCACACATGTAAACCCCTAAATCTTTAACTATTTTGGTTTTAGGTAATTTCTTATTATTTAAGTAATAATCCATCTGATTTTTTTTTGTTTAGACAGTTGATATGAAATACTTCACACTTATTTTCTGATAGGCTTAGTTGCCAATTTTTTGCCCATTCAGAAATTCTGTTCAGATCATCTTGTAATTTATTTCTATTGTCATTTACTTCAGAAAAACTTGTGTAGACTTTTGCATCATCAGCAAAAAGTCTAATTTCAGAGTTTTTAACACACTCAACAATGTCATTGACAGACCTGTGCACGGTCTGGAAATGCCTCCCCCCGTTTTATTGTCCCCCACCCGCCAAAAAATGAAAAAGTACCCTAAAAATATGACACCATTTCTGACCTATGATGAAGCCATCATCGCGAATTTTTCGCAGTTTTTAGCTTATTTCAATGTATTTTAAGCCATTTTAGACCTATTTTTACCTTATTTTCGCTTTTTTTGTCCTTTTTTCCCTTTTCCCTTCTTTTTTTATCTTTTTTTTTCTTTCCCCCCTGCTTGCCCCCCCCGTTTCAAAAAAGTTGCCCCCCGTGCCCCCACATTTTGGAAGGACCCCGCCCCCATTTTAACCCGGGGGGGGGGGCAGTGCACAGGTCTGCATTGATATAGACTAAAAAAGGAATGGTCCAAGTACTGAACCCTGTAGTACTGAACTAGTCACTTCATATGCTGATGAAATAGTATAACATCGTCACAACGGTCGATACAGTAAAAACCCTAGTCCAAAAAATACAACTCTTTTAGCAAGAGATAAAAAATACTGTTTGGTATGCTGTTCTTTTAGCACGAACCTTTCGAGTAATTTCCGAACATTTTGTCGAAATTTGTTCGCTAAAATTTTTTAATGACGCGTTGAATGCACGCTTTTTTGTGCTTTTTGAAAAAACTTTGTTCACAAGTCTCGATTAATTTTAAATCGTTCAATACTTTCTACAAATATGATAAGCATAATCAAATTGTAAACCAATTAATTGTACATTTACTTTTTATGTAAGTCCTCAAAACTAAATTTTTTGGGAGTAACCCCAAAATTTTCGGGGGTTGAAAAAATTCAGTTTTTTTGTTTCTGAAAAAATTTTCCTTGAAACTACAAAAAAAATTACTAGACACCATGAACCCCATAGGTGTTTTTAGTCAAGTCCGCTGGGAGGGGGAAGGGGGGTTCACGGTTCACCCCCGGGTAGAAGTTCAAAATTTTTAAGGGGAGGTTAGAAGGTTAGGACCCCCGGCCTTTTTAGGGGGGTTGAGTTTAACCTAAAAATGACCTTAAATTGGTTGGGATGAGGAAAGGGAAGAGGTTGGCTTCGCTAGTGATGGGGTCAGGCAGGACTGCTTTCGAGCATTCGGGGGGGGCTAGATTTTTTAAGGGAGGGGTTCGAAATTTTGGCTCCAGGAGGAAGGGGTGAACCCCTTTGTCCCCATCCAAATCTATGATGAGCCGTTTTTTGATACATAATTCGTTAAAATTTTTTTTATTAAGCTTAACAATTGGGAATTAAAATTTGGCTACGTTCAAGCTGATCGCAGCTAGCCTTTTATTTAAATTATTTAACAAAATTAAAATTAACTTGATAATCGTTTTTATATTTTCAATTAATTTTAGAAAAAATCTCATTATTTATCTCAGCTCTTATTACAACCCCCTTCCCCTCCACACAGAATGGACTAAAAAATACCGGTTTTTAATGTTTTTAAAATAATAACTTAAAGGGATTCATGCTCTTTTAATACAAGGATATGCTTTGCGTATTATGTAACAAACTTAAAAAATTGACATATTTCATAAGTTATATTATTATAATTTTTTAAATTCTCGAATTTTGCATTGGAACACATCATTTCATTCAAAAAGCCAATCAGCGTATGGAATCAACCCACAGATGACAAAAATTTGCAAAGTGTAATTTTAAAGATTTTCAAAATTTATTGTACGATTTCGTAATGTTTTTAAGACGTTTTTCTAAATCATTTTTTTGTTTCACATTAAAATAAATTAATTTTTATTAATAAAATTAATTTTTTTGTAACTACTGATGCAAAGATAAGCGCGGGATCGGATTAAAGAAGGGACGTACCCAGAGTTTCATTTGGGGGGAGGGGGGCGGATTGTAGTACAAAAAAAAATTTCGAGGGAGGGGCTCCGCCAACCCCACCCCCCGAAATTTGGGGGGGGGGGGCGGAGCCCCCTTAATTTTTGAAAACGTTAAAAAAGCAGGGATAAACGTAGATAAAGCTGTATAATACTGTTTTTGGCCTAATAACCTATTATCTAATGTTTTTAGCGGTAAAAACATGTTTTCTTAGTTAAAAATTACATTAGCACACATTGACAGAGCCTGAATTTTACAAAAAAGAAATTTAGAGACCTTTCAGACCCCTTGGCTACACCCACATTGTAAATCAAAGCACATGAGCAGCATCTCGACTCCATGTTTTTGGGTACCTACCATAAGTGGGCAAAGGGGGGGGGGGTTGGGGGGTGGGTCGGGGGGTGGGTTGGGGGGTTATACCCATAGGTGAGAAAGGGAAGGGGGCAGGGTGGGGTCCACCCCCCCTGGCCTCGAAATTTTGGGGGCCCCCCCTAGAAGAAAATCTAGGGGCCCCCCCTCCCCCCAAATTTCCGAATTTTTTACCCCTGACCCCCCTCTAGATTTTGAAATCTGACCCCCCCTCCCCTCTCGGGAAAATTTTAGGTACCTTTTTTATACTAAATTTTCTTCCAAAAACGTGAATTTTCATCACATATTCATGCTTTTACACCCTTTTTATACATGAATATGGCTTTTTATTCAATAAAATGTAGTATAATCCTATAAAAAGAACAATTATTAAAGTTATTATGGTTTAAAACTGTTTTGTTTTGGACACCGGACCCCACCTGACCCCCCTCTAGATTTCAAAATTTCGCACCCCGGGTCGACCCCCCCTAAAAAGCTAGGGGGGGTCCGGATCCCCCTGGGACCCCCCTCCTAGAATTCAAAATTCGATTTACCCCGGGTAACCACCCCCCCTAGCTTCCCCGACCGTGCTCACCTATGGTTATACCCCCCAAAATTTAGGATTTTGCTGACACGGACACCCCCCCTTAAAGGAGCACTGTCACAAATCAAATTCCTATAACGCCCGAACCGGACTGCTCCTTTAATACGAAACCTACCTAACTCAACTTTGGTATTTAGAGTGCTCCACTACAAGGCTACAACATTTTAAAATTTTAGCTGAATCGGTTTAGTATTAAAGGAGCAGTCCCGTTCGAGCGTTATAGGAATTTGATTTGTGACAGTTCTCCTTTAAATTTGGGGTACCCGGGGACACCCCCCCAAATTCGCCTCCCGGAGAAAAATTTTTAAGCGTTATAAAAGAACTAAAAAAATTTTCCGCGCTTCGCGCGGAGTGTTTATTACCTTGTTTATGTCATATACTTCATTTTTTTCTCCTATTATTCAACAAACATTAATTAAACATTATTAACCTTTTATTAACGTTTTAAACACCTGTTTTAAATGTAAAGAGATAAAAAACCCTTAAATTTTGTAATAAACATCATCTGGAATTAAAATTTCTGGTGTATTTTAGCGCCTTATATTAAAAATTTTTTCCCCCGAGGGGCATTCTGCCACCCGGACCCCCCTGACAAGGGGCTCTGCCCCTTGATCCCGCTGGGGGCTCTCGCCCCTCAGACCCCCATTACTGGGGGGCGAGAGCCCCCAGACCTCCTTTCAGGGTTACTATTTACCACTCCAGACCGCCCCTCCAAATGAAATTCTGGGCACGCCACTGTTCTAGACCCCCAAGTTTTTATCCTTGGCAACCTAAAAGGGGGTGTCGAACTCCAAATTTTGCCCTTTGCCGACCCAAAAGGGGGGTATAGACCCCCCTGGCTACGCCCATGTATGTATATAATCTTTAATTAAATATAAAATTATGGATTAAAAAGTTTGTGATACTTCACTTTATAATCAAGACAATATAATTACTATTCTATTATTACGTAATTATTAAAAAAACTATGATTTCTAATCTAATTCTAAGAATGTATACATTATTATTAAAAAAATTAAAAAATAAAATTTATAAGTTGCAATAAAGTCTTATTTTAATTTTACACAGTTTTAAAGCATTTATAAGCTTGTTTTACAGTTTTTTACGCGTTTTAAGCCCATTTTAAGGCAGCGCGGAAATATTGCGTACACCCCCCCCCCTCAAAATTTGGGTCTTGCCAGACACCCCCCCCCTAAAATTTGACCCCCCTATACACCCCAAAATCCGAGAGGCTGCCCACCTATGGTACCTACCTATATGAAAAAAATTTGAGCCAATGCTATAGGCGGCTGGAAAATTTAGCAGGGGGGCGGTACATAAATCAACCAATATGATTGTTTTGCTTTCTGTGTAGTACTTATTACTTATAAAAAATATTGCTCTAACTTTGAAATAACATTAGTATTAGGCAAGATAAATAGCGAGATATTAACTATAAAAAGTGACCGCTGAGCGAAGCTCAGCAGTCAATTAAGGTACCAAAATTATTTTTGGGGGTCAATTAAGGTACTAAAATTATTTTATAGTGTGAAGCCGAGCGATTAGCGAGGCGCTAGAAAATTTTGAATTTTTAGCCTCTGAAAACCCCCAAATTTTACTATCTGGCGACCATTTCGGGGGGGGGGCGGCTGTCCCCCCCGCCCAACCACTATCCTTATTTTTCCCCTTGTCCGACCGTTTCGGGGGGGGAGGGCAGCCCCCCCACCCTGGTTACGTCCCTGGATTAAAGAATTAAATTGTGGCAGACCAGATGATCAAGAGAATCATTCAATCAATATAGACAACGGAGACAGACAATCTAGAACTATTTTAGTACTATCTAACAATAATAATTATCACATACGCTTTCCTTAAATCCTTTAACAAGGATGCCCGTAGCCACCTTAAGCTGCACTGGCCCGTATTAGTAGTTAGTTAGTTAGTTCTAATATTGAGTGGGATGATATGAACAACGATTCCCATTTTATATGAGATTGATTGGGATTTCCACACACATAAACAAACATCAAACTATACGAAAACTACAACTTTGTTGTGTAATTAGTTTACCGTATTAACAAATTACTTTCATAATGGTACATTTTTTTATTTATTCGTGCGGAACTGCACAAACCAGATACTTAATCCCTATAGTCTAACGATGACCATCTCAGACTAGTCCACATTTTTTCTGCCTGAGAATATGCCCGGGAGAAGTTGCCTTTTTTTGCTCAATTTTAGAAGCAATTTTAAAGGTTAGTTCTATATCTTGTACCGCGCATTAAAAGTTTTTTAGGTTTTTTTAATTAATATTAAAATTCATTTTTAAAAAAAGAACTAGAAATGGAGAACAAAATTAGAGACAATAATTTTTATATCACAAACAATAATTACTGCTAAAACTATCTTTTGTTCAATTTAATTTCCATAATTGTTAAAACAACAACTACTATTAGTAAAGGCAAGAATATATAACACAAGAGCATAAAATTTTTGTTGTGCATTATAATTTGACCAGTTTTGCTGGAAAAATCGCACATGCACAATTTTGTGAGACTTTTCTGCAGAAATTCGCGTGTGTGAGAATCCGAAATTTTGTGAGACTTCTTGTGTTATATTCTTAATAAAGGCAAATCTAAAAAGGTTAACTTATATCTTTTTAATTTGATTTTAAACTTTTAACACTTACGGATGAAATGTACTGAAGTTGTTTAATGATTTCATGACATAACTTTCTAAAACTACGCATGCAAGATTAAAATAATTTATTTCAATAGTAACGTAACAAAATATAATATAAAACGAATAATATTCAATGCTATAAAGCCAACAATATCAAAACAATCCGCAGTAATTTTAAAACGTCTTAAATGGTGTATATTTGGTTATTGAAATTTTCAAATTACCTTATGCTAAAACAGCAGAGCGAAAATTCTAATTTATCATTCACATGGACCCGATTTTATGTTGTTGTTTTTTAACTAATTTTTAGAACGAAATTTCGTGAGGCTCTATTATTTTAAAACAGCAAATTTTCAGAACTTCTCTTTAGAAAAAATTCAATTTACAACGCAAGATAAAAAATACAATTATTTTTTTATAATTAAACAGTAAAGACCCTGAAGCTTTAACCCTTTTTCTGTTGTGGACTTGTGGCTTCTGCACAACATAACAATTTTGTTTGTTCTTCCTGCTCTTGCGAATTTCTTTTTTTGTTTACAAATTCGTATTACGTCCTTTTTTGTAATGATTGTTTAACACCCCCAGCAAGACTTCCAGTACAATAATAGAATATTTTTTTTAGTTTTCATTGTGGCGCGCATTACAGTTTGAATTGTGGCGCGTAGTTTAAGCCCGGTTCACACTGAGGTGGCAATGCCACCGGTGGCATTGCCACCGCGAGCTGGCATTGCCACCGCTGTTGTGTCCAACGTTAAACATAGGACGTGTTCACACTGAGGTGGCATTGCCACCGCGAGCTGGCATTGCAACCGCTGTTGTGTCCAACGTTAAACATATGACGTGTTCACACTGAGGTGGCAATGCCACCGCGAGGTGGAATTGCCACCGTTGTTGTGTTCGATTCACAACGCCGTCACCGGTGGCAGCTCTCTCAAGAAAAAAAAAGCATGGGAACGCGCGCATTGTTAAAAAAATCAATGAAAAATATTACGGTTTTTACATAAATGTTTTCATTGTATAAGCAAAACTAGCAAAAAATATTGCGGGTTAAATAGAAAAACGCGTGAAAACGCGTAAATTGCATAACTAAAAAAAATCATATAGCAAAACTGTGTTTAACAAAACAAACAAAAATAAATAATGTTTTATGAAAAAAAAATTAAGTAGTTTTTACGAATTTTAAACACACGTACATACATACATTTAATCATGGCAAAGTGCTTAAATATGAATTTGCAATTTTTAATAAGAGATTTGCAAATTTTTCTGCTGCATAGTTTCTAATATAATTCATTGCGCGGCCTTAGGTTAAAAGAGTATTAAACAATCCAAAAACAGGGTTATTTAAAAATCTAAAAACAAAATCGTTTACCTAAAATTAATAAAAAAGAAAACTTTTAAGTTTGTTAATGTTTCTTCGACCACAATACTTTTCAGAAATAAAACTTTAAAAAATATGGCTACTGATTCGGACGAACTTCTGATCAAGTTTGGAACCGTCCGGAACTTTATTACAAGCGAGAAAAAACATACATGGACAGAATTAATCAGGCAAACAGCTGGGAAGTAGTGAAACGAGTAAAAAGTAAAAAAAGTTACCGACATTTTCTTATCTCTTATCACGCGAACAAAATGCTCTCAAGCGGTGGCAATGCCACCCCAGTGTGATCCTAGCGGTGGCAATGCCACCGGTGGCATTCCCACCGGTGGCGGTGGCATTGCCACCTCAGTGTGAACCGGGCCTTAATGTTATGTTATTATGCCATCTGCAAAATGAGAAATCTTCAGCGATAATCACATTCAGCTGGAGTTTAAAATTAATCCATCGATTTCAAGCTTTCGGTGTCGCTTAATTCCCATACTTCCATGCTTTCCGTCTCTTTCTGTAATTGAGCAAGACCCGTATGTTTCTCCAAAACTTTTGGTGAATTAAAAACCTTAAAAAAAACGATTTTAAAGGAACAGTATACAATTGCATGTGGAAATAGATGCGAAGATTGCGGCATTATGGAACGGAAGATTTAATTGGGATAGATGCGAAGTGAGAAACCTCTAGAAAAAAATCGTCGTAAACAAAATGAGCTACTGTAATTATGAAATACACGAGCCTGAGACTCATTCTGTAGTAAATAACGTGCTTTTTGAAATCTTACAATGAGTCACAGTCACATATATTTTATAGAATTTGTGGCTCATTTTGCCGTAGTAATGACGAAATTCGGAACTTGGCGTTCCATCTGGGTTACCCAAGAAAGGTCGATTTTTTCCCTTGTTTTTAAGAATTGGTAGAAATTAACTAACAATATTTTTTTCTAAAATTCTTAGTACTATTATTTTGCAAAATTAAGTTTCCAACAACTTGATTTCCAAATAAGGCAAGGCTTTCTATTACATGCTATTAAATTACATTTATTTTTAATAAAATGAAGCCCTCGCATAAATCTGTAAAGGGATAGCATGACTTTATGGGTACTTTACCATCTATTAATCTGCCGTTTTAAATTATTGACTCACGTAAACGCAATTTGATGACGCAGTCAAAATACGCAATATACTCCAATCATAGATGAACAAAGGGGGGTAGGGTGGGGTCCACCCCCTCCCCTAGCCTCGAAATTCCCCCCCCCCAGAAAAAAATCCAGAGGGCGCCACCCCCCTCCCCCCAAATTTTCGATTTTTTTACTTCTGACCACCTCTAGATTTTGAAATCTGACCTCCCCCCCTCCCCTCTCGAGAAAATTTTAAGTACTTTTTTTATACTAAATTTTCTTCCAAAAACGTGAATTTTTTACACGAATTCATGTTTTTACACTCTTTTTATACCTAAATATCGCTTTTTTTCAATAAAATGTAGTATTATCTTATAAAAAAACTATTATTAAACATTTAATGGTTTAAAAATATTTTGTTTCGGAAATTGGACCCCACCTGACCCCCTTCTAGGTTTCAAAATCTTCCACCCAGGATCGACCCCCCTAGAAAGCTAGGGGGTCCTTGAGTCCTCGACCCCCCTAGATTACCCCCTAGACCCCTTGAGACCCCCCTAGATTTTGAAATGTCATTTACCCGGGGTGAACACCTCCCTAGCTTTTTGACCGTGTTCATCTATGACTCCAATCGATTGCGAACGCAATCTGTCTTTTTCTCGCGTTAAGTTTTTCTCGCGCTCCTATCCTTCGCATTATCTATTGTTTTTAGAATTAGCAATAATTTGGTACAGAAAATATACGAAAATTTCCTGTGTTTTAAGACCGAAGTAAAGTTGTTTTTTGCCTTAGTGAGAAAACTTTTTTCGCTCCGATTTTTTTAAACTAAAATTTGACAATTATCATAACGTGGTTGTACGTTAAGAAAAATAAGTTTGTGTACCTCTTTGAGAAAGTGCCATTTTTGCTTGCTGTATTGCTCCAGAACTGCGTGGCTGCATGCGATGCAAGACGTAAAGCGTCTCACACATGGAGTCATCTGGCTAAATCTGGACACATAACCTCGTACCTGATGCGGAACCATTCCAAGACAACCGCTTTCCCCGCTGCCCTAAAATATAGTACATGATTTTATTTTAATATTAAAATGCATCTATTTATAACAAAATACCAATAAAATGATCAAACTTATTTTTCTTTAACGTACAACCACGTTATGATAATTGTGAATTTTTAGTTTAAAAAAAATCGGAGCGAAAAAAGTTTTCTCACTAAGGCAAAAAACAACTTACTTTCGGTCTTAAAACGCCGGGAATTTTTCGTATATTTATCTACAAATTGTGCTAATTATTACAAAGCAATAGATGATGCGAAGGATAAGAGCACGAGAAAAACTTAACGCGAGAAAAAGACAGATTGCGTTCGCGATCGATTGGAGTCATAAATGAGCACGGTCAAAAAGCTAGGGAGGTGTTTACCCCGGGTAAATGGCATTTCAAAATCTAGAAGGGGAGTCCTAGGGGGGTCGAACCCCCCTAGCTTTCTAGGGGGTCGACCCGGGGTGGAAGATTTTAAAACCTAGAGGGGGTAAGGGGGTCCAATTTCCGAAACAAAATATTTTCAAACCATTAAATGTTTAATAATAGTTTTTTTATAAGGTAAAACTACATTTTATTGAATAAAAAGGGATATTTAGGTATAAAAAGAGTGTAAAAACAAAAATTTGTGTTAAAAATTCACTTTTTTGGAAGAAAATTTAGTATTATAAAAAAGTACTTAAAACTTTCTCGAGGGGAAAGGGGGGGTCAGATTTCAAAATCCAGAGGGGTCAGAGGGTAAAAAATTCGAAAATTTGGGAGGAAGGGGGTGCCTAGATTTTTTCTGGGAGGGGGGCAAAATTTCGATGTTAGGGGAGGGGTGGACCCCACCCCACCCCCCTTTGTTCATCTATGATTGGAGTATATTGCGTATTTTGACTGCGTCATCAAATTGCGTTTACGTCAGTCAATAATTTAAAACGGCAGATTAATAGATGGTAAAGTACCCATAAAGTCATGCTATCCCTTTACAGATTTATGCCGAGGGCTTACATTTTATAAAAAATAAATGTAAATTGAAATACGCATGTAAAATAGAAAGCCTTCTTATTTGGAAATCAAGTTGTTGGAAACTTAATTTTGCAAAATAATAGTACTAAGAATTTTAGAAAAAAGAATCTGTTAGTTAATTTCACCAAATTTAAAAACAAGGGAAAAAATCGACCTTTCTTGGGTATCCCAGATGGAACGCCAAAGTCCGAATTTCGTAATTATTACGGCAAAATGAGCCACAACTTATGTAAAATATAAGTGACTGTGACTCATTTTGAGTTCACACAGCACCTTATTTACTACGGAATGAGTCTCGGTCACGTGTATTTCATATTGACAGTAGCTCATTTTGTTTACGACAGATTTTTTTCTAGAGGTTTCTCACTTCGCATCTATCCCAATTAAATCTTCCGTTCCATAATGCCCCAATCTTCGCATCTATTTCCACATGCAATTGTATACTGTTCCTTTAAAATCGTTTTTAAGGTTTTTAATTCACCAAAAGTTTTGGAGAAACATACGGGTCCTACTAAAATACAAAAAGACGGAAAGCATGGAAGTATGGGAATTAAGCGACACCGAAAGCTTGAAATGGATGGATTAATTTAATTACAAGTGAATGTGATTATCACTGAAGACTTTCCTCATTAGGATGGATTAATGATACATTAACATTAGCCCAGTTTCACTAAGTTGGCAATGCCACCGCCACCAGTGGGAATGCCACCGGTGACCGTGCCACCGCTAGGATCACACTCGGTAACATTGCCACCGCTAAAAGCGTTTTTTGTTTTTCGCGTGATAAGAGATAAGAAAATGTTGGTAACTTTTTTTACTTTTTACTCGTTTCACTACTTCCAGCTGTTTGCCTGATTAATTCTGTCCATGTATGTTTCTTCTCGCTTGTAATCAAAGTTCCGGACGGTTCCAAACTAATAGGAAGCCGTCCGAATCAGTTGCCATATTTTTTAAAGCTTGGATCTGTGGTCGAAAGAACATGAGCGAACTTAAAAGTTTACTTTTTTATTTAATTTTTGGTGATAAACTTTTTGTTTACAATTTTTCTAAATAACCCTGTTTTCAAATTGTAATATTCTTTTAACCTCGAGCCACACAATGAATTATATTCAAACTATGCAGCAGGAAATCCAAATCTCTTATTAAAAATTGCAAAACCCATTATTTAAGCACTTTGCCATGATTAAATGTTTGTGTACATGTAAGCAATA